>MU225537.1:5793688-5824865 GCA_018584345.1 Thuja plicata
AATACCTAACCTGAACTAGCTTAATGAGGATTGAATCATGAAAATGATTAATTAACTGTAAATTAGGAGAGTAGAGGTGGCATGGTGTCTATCTATTTTGCAGGTATACAGGAAAACCATAATAGACCAAAAAGGCAGAAATAAAGAAAAGGAGGCTCGAGAACTTATCAAAGCTAAGGCAAATACTCGAAGAGCGAGGATGAGAGAAAAAAAAAAACACGATTTTTCAAAAGCACAGTTAAAGTTAAAGGAAGGCTCATTAGCTCTAAAGATAAGAGCAAGGTACATGTAATCTCAATATAAATAAATGTATGGCACAAGAAGGGAATGCTCATTAGTTCTTCTTAAAAGAGCATTGTATTTAAAAGATTAATGAATATCTGTGTTCACTATCATGGAGGTATGCCTCCTTTAATCTGTATTAAAGAGGGAATTCCCTCTTCGACTCCATCAAGTGGAGCTTTGTAATCCTATGCTTGTAGGAACTCTAAACTTGATATATTATTTCTGGACTAAAGTCCCGGGCCAGACTGGAGGTTTTCTTCCCCGTTCTTTCCTACCAGTGCCCGCACAAACGAAGGAAAATGTAAAAAGATAAATTTTAAATAAATAAAATCAAGGCTTCGGCCGTTTACTGATAAAAAAAATAAATAAATAAATAAAATAAAATAAAATATAGTATCTCATAAAAATATACTATATTATAAATTAAAAAACTAATTTCAAAATAAATTAAATAGCAAGTACAATAAGATTTTTATTAAAATATGTATTGTAAATTTCTATGATTTGTATTATTTTAATATAAATATCTTTTTTTTAATCTATGAATACTTCAAAAAAAAAATTAATGATTTACTTTATATTTATTAATTACAATACATTTAATTTTAAATTATATTTATTTATATTTTGTTTTGTTTAATGGTTTCATTATAATATGATTGTTTTATAAATATTTTAAAATTCAAATCTTTTACTGTTAAAACTAATTTGTGAGGGCTCCCCCGAGATCTCCTACCAAAATCTCACCACAACTTAACCCAAAAGACATTCAAGATCCAGCATCTGATGGGCCTCATTCCACCCTTCGCAGAGCCCCCTTCAATCCAAAAGTGAGTAAGACAAATTTCATATGGAGAAAGAAACATGTCCAAACACAACCACTCCGGAAAAATGAGGAGAAAGCCAAAGCTTCCATTGTACTTCCGGAGCACATTCTCAAGAAACAAATCGATGTCCACGACTCGGCACAGGTTGGTAAGTGTGTAAATCCTCTAGTTACTTTGCCTCAAATTAAGGATTGGGTGTTTAATGCATGGGAGGTTTTGCAAAATATATATATGCTAGATGTAGAATCAAAAATTTTCATTGCTTTTTTTGAATCAAAATCATCCTGTGATTCGGCTCATAAAGAGAAAGGATGGTTTTGCTTGGGCTCGGGGCATTTTACCATGGTTTGGACTCCCATCCTTGATCTCCAACCAAATAGTAATCAATTATTTCCTTATTGGATCTCTCTTCCCTCTTTACCCTTGGAATATAGGGATCCATATGTTATTGAAAAACTGGCAAATAGAGTGGGGATTTTTATCAGACATGATCTCTTACCTTTTGATCATACACACAGAGAGGTCAGAATATGTATCCTTATCAACCAGCTGAGTGATTTCTCTTCGGTAATCCAAATCATATCAAAATAGGGCTCGTGGACACAAAAGATAGTGATTGAAGATCCACACATTGTCCAAGAATGACAAGGAAAATTGGGCCACTTCAATACCCAGTGCCAAGCCTCGGACATCGGGGAGCTTGAAGTTTGCACTGATCCAGCATCAAATCCCATACTATGTTCATTGTCTACAAAGGCTAAGACTAAACTCAAAGGGGTGGCTCAAGATCTGGAGAGAGAGGCCACCACATTCAACATTTCATCTTTAGATCTGGGCAAGAAAATTAAATTTTTTTACCTCACTCTGTATCAGTACCTTTGGATGTTCTTTGCTTCAAAACACTCTCAACCATCCCTTCTCCTTATTGGAGAAAATTTGACTCTGATCTCTCCATGTTCCATTCATCATGCTTCAAGTATTTCACCTAGATCCCAAGAGAAGGGATCAAATACAAACCAATCTAATGATTCAGAGACCTATAGCCTTGCCACAACCTACCTTCTATCTAATCCATCAGATGATGAGGAGGTAGTCATTTCGGTGGAATTAGGGAATATACCCCTAACCCAAATCGTTGGTCCCCCATTAGAAGGCACTGGGCCTAAGAAATTAGCATCTTATCATAATTGGAATACAACTTAGGAATCACCAATCATGCATCCTGACCCTCTTTCACTTAATAAGGTAGATGAAACCCAGTGGTATAGTCCAAATCATGATATGGATCTAGCCAACCTGGATATGGATTTGATGGTGGACACTCTCATTATGAAAGTTGTTGATGGGGTGATCCCACAATAGTGGGTTACACTTTTTCGGAGGAAGAAATTCCTCATGAATCCGCGAGGTGGGAGGATTTAGTCAGGTACTTTCGATAGAAAGTGCCTGATTGTTTCAATCGAAACATTAATAGTTTCGATCGAAACCAACTTTTTTGGTTAGTTTCTATCGAAACTAAGTTAGTTTCGATCGAAACTAAGTTAGTTTCGATCGAAACTAATTCAGTAAAGATTTTAATGGGATTTTGACCCATATGCATGTTAAATGAAGAAAGTACTTTCGATCAAAAGTACTTTCTATCGAAAGTACTTTCTATCGAAACTAATTAGTTTCGATCGAAAGTACTTTCTATCAAAACCCCCAAAATTCAGGCTATCTACAAAGGCTAACAAAAATCTAAAGTTTTCATGGCTTCGGGGCTCCAGCGTGGGGCTCAAATGAAAGAATAGGGACACCTCCTTTTGCATCGCACAAGTACTCTGAATGAGCTTTCTAACGAATATAGATTTGACAAATTTTGAATTAATTAGGTCTAAGTTTTTTGACGTGCATCAGATGTAGGTTTTTTATCAAATATAAACTTCCAGGTTTGACGTTCAATGAAAAATAGTAGAAAATAGAAAAAAAAATTTGAAAAATAACAGTGCCCTCCGTTTTTGAGTCTTCTTTCTATCAAAAAAAAATTTTTTGAATTTCGATAAATACAGAACACGTTATTAGTTACGTAGACAAGGTATGTCAAAATTACAGTTGACTCTACTTCAAACGTTCATAAAATATGAAATAATCATGATAATGTCATCAAACCAATTGCATGCCCTCCATATGGATGTTACAAAACCAAATTCAAAAGAATCACATTAATATCTATCTTAGAAAAAAAGTTATGTTGTACGAAGTCATTGTACCTTTTTGAAAAAGATGTTTTAGGCAACATAGCAGTTTTAGTGGGAGAAAAAAAAAACCATTAAAATCAATTTTAAAAAAAATAAAAAAAATATATTTAGAATCTAGATAGAAAATCCTAAAAGACTCTAGTTTACTTTGTCTTCTGATTTCAAACAATTTAACAACAATATGCATCCGAATGTGAAATTTTTTCTCAAAATGTACAGTTCAATGTCCGTTTAGGCAAAAAAGTGTAACCCACTATTGTGGTATCACCCGATGATAAACTAGATGCAATGAACAAAGGATCTGCCCACCCCCAAGAATCACATGAGGAAGATCATATTCAGCACCTGTAGGAGGCAGTCATGATAGTGGAAGATGACCAAATAGATAATGTGGTCTCATGTGCAATCTTTAAAACTGACCTAGACACATCTAAATCAGCCAAAGTTATATCTTGTAAGAGATCAAGGGGAAGACCTTCAAAGGTCAATAAACTCAAGGAGGAAATTGCATCAAGCACTCAGTTAACCATTAATTTTTAGAGGACTCCAAGGAAATGCAAGGAAGAGGCTTCAGAGATGATAACCAAACAATATTTTGGAAGTAGGAGAGCGATCTGCTCTTTGAAGGAAGTATGAGGATAATATCTTGGAATGTTAGAGGCCTCAATGCCTCTAAAAAAGCATGCCTCAGTAAGGATCGAATTAGAGTGGGAGGAGTAGATTTGATATTGATGTAGGAGAAAAAATTACTGGAAGATGCAAGGAATAAACTTTTCTCTTCTTGGCAACATTGGGGTTTCCTCCTCTCGTCTGCAATTGGATCATCTGGGGGGCTAGCAATTCTTTGGAATAGGAGAAAATGGAAATTTACTATGATATCTAAGAATGCCAATTGGATGGTGGATGAAGTAACAATATTTTCAGTCTCCTTTATCATTATAATGTCTATGGCCCGATCTCCTTGGTACAAAAACATAGGTTGTGGGCTTCTTTGTCTCAGCTCATGGTAGGTCTACAAGGGATAAAAGTTATTCTGGGGGCATTTCAATGCTACTTTAGGGATACAAGATAAAATGGGGGGAGAAAACACATCCCCCAAAGTAATTGATGACTTTCAGGACTTTATTGAAAGCAACCAATTACTTGATTGCGTCCCTTCAAATGGTTGTATCACCTAGTCAAACAAAATAAAAGGTATTCACTTTGTGGGAGCTAGGCTAGACAACTTCCTACTAAATTCCCCCTGGCTGGTGGACCATGGGGTTTTCCAATCATCTGTCTTGTCACTTACAGGATCAGACCATTTTTCCATAACAACATAAACTCAAATGACAATTTCAAACAATAGACCTTGGCCCTACTTCAAAATGGAGAGAATGTGGTTTAGGGACATAATTTTTCTCACTTTATTGCAACACTGGTGGCTCAACACCCCAAGCACGAGAGGCTCAGCCATGTTTAAGTTATCCAAGAAATTGGTTTTCATGAAAGATAATATTAAACACTGGAACAAAACTTCATTTGGAAACATTTTCAAATGAAAAGCTAAAATCCATCAAAACTTAGAAGGCTTAAAGGACACTATTCTCAGCAAACGTATGACTGCAGAAATTTATGAGGAATAGAAAAACACCACTCTGAAACTAGAGGAGGTTCTGCTAAGAGAAGAAACTTACTAGAGATAGAGGTCTAGAGAACTATGGCTTCATGAAGGAGACAGAAACACAACATTTTTTCATGACATGTCGGCCTAAGTGAAAAGACATAAAAATTATATCTTCCAAATTAAAGATTCAAATGGTCAAATCCTGAATAAGGATAAAGACATACAAATGGAAGTTTTAAGATACTATTCAAATCTTTTGTCAGCGGAAGCAGATGCAGACCCAAACCAGCCTCCACCTCCTATTATAAATTGCATTCCAAGTTTGGTTTCTAATTCGGAAAACCAAGCACTGCTACCACCTTTATCTCTAGAAGAAATTAGATCCACAGTATTTTCCATGAATGCAAATAAGGCCCCAAGCCTGGATGGTCTCACACCTCTCTTCTTCCAAAAATGTTAGGATTTTATTGGTAACGACATCCTCAAAGAAGTAGAGGAATCAAGGAGGCATTCCTACATGCTGAAGAAGTATAATAACACAACCATTACACTTATTCTGAAGTGCCAACACCCAGCTTCTTTTGGAGACTTTGGGCTTATTTCACTATGCAAAATGATCTACAAAATTATCTCTAAAATAATAGCCTCCCATGTGGGGATTTTGATCCCCAAAATCATCTCTGAACAACAAGGGTGTTTTGTCCCTGGGAAAGATACAGTAGAAGGGGCTCTCATTGCACATGAGGTGCTCCACTCTATTCAAGAAGAAGGCCTACCTACCATGATTCTAAAATTGGACATGACTAAGGCTTATGACAAAGTGAATTAGAAATTTCTATCCGTAGTCATGACTAAAATGGGTTTCCATATAAAATGGATCAAATGGATCATGTCATGCATCACAGGAGAAATTTTTTTAGTAATGATTAATGGTAGACTAGTTGGCTATTTCTCTTTGTCTCAAGGAGTAAGACAAGGTGACTCCCTATCCCCTTTCCTCTTCATCATATTGGTTGAGGGGCTCAGTAGACTCATAGCCTTTAAAAAATCCCAGGGCATGTGGGAAGGGGTGAACATTAGGCGGTCACTTGAAATTACACACACTCTCTTCGCAGATGACTCTCTTTTATTTGGGAAAGGATGTGTTAAGGAGGCGACAATTATTAAGGAAAAATTGGTGGAATACTGCGAATCCTCTAGGAAGAAACTAAATGAAAAAAAGTCCAAGATCTTCCTCTTTAATCTTAAACCCAAACCATGTAAAATCATTCAAAGAATCCTTGGATTTTCATCAGCCAAAACCCCGTGTAAATATTTGGGTATCCCGTTCTTTTAGGGTAAGGCTAAATCGGCTTTCTAGGATGGAGTAGTTTCAAGTATCCGAGAGAATATTGCATCATAGAAGGCTAGATGGCTTTCATTGGCAGACATAATCTTGCTAACCAAATCAGTCCTCCCAAACTACATTATGTTAATCATCCTTGCTCCTTCGGGAGTGATGAGAAAAATCTCAAAATGCCTAAGGGATTTTATATGGAAAGGAAATCTCGATGAAAAAGATAAAATCCCCTTGGTCTCTTGGAATAATTTTTTCAAACCAAAATGTAGTTGGGGATTGGGTTTTCACAGGATTCATGAAAGAAACCTTAGCCTAGGTGCGAAACTATCCTGGAAAATCTATGACAATCCGAACAATCTGTGGGGCCAGCTAATCAGAGTCAAGTACCTTGACTCAGAGGCTCTAGAAAGAATATTTTCAATGACAAACCCCCCAGAAGCTCAATGATGTGGACCTTTATCAGTAAAAGAAGAACCATTATTCTCCTACACCTCTCTTGGAAAATCAACTCAGGATCATAGGCATTATTTTGGTTAGACTCATGGAATGGCTTTCCTCAACTTTGTACATTTCAGAATCTCTAGATGGCTAGAACAACCCTAGAACAATATTGAGGGGATAAAGTATCTGATTACTTTACTCTGAGCGAAGGGATATGCAAGTGGAAGGATTTTTCTCATCTCCCAATTCCCCCAACTAAGATTTTGGTTCTACAAAACATTCTGCAAAATAGGTTCTTATCCATTAATGGTGAAAGGGACCGATTGTTCTGGACAAAGAGAACTTTAGGAAAATACTCAATCAAAGAGGGATACAAATCACTGATTTTAGTCCCAAATACTCATCTCTCTATCCATCAGTTTGCTTGGCACAATGCAATTCTCCCCAAAATAGTGGTTTTCACCTAGTTATCCATACAAGATGGGATTTTAACTAGCACTAGATTAAAAAGGCTTGGGATCATGGATACCTTCTCCTGCCACTTATGTGGAAATGGAGTCTGAATGAATCATCTACTGGCAGGCTATGATTTTGCACAAGATGTGTGGAAATGGAGTCTGAATAAAATCGGCTGGCAGGGCCCCATTCACTCCTCCCTTAGCATGATCCTCCACCAATGGCCCCTTCTCCATCAAGAATATTTCTTCTCCATTATATGGAGGGTAATCCCTGCCACAGTTATATGGTGTCTATGGTGGGAAAGAAACAAATGAATCTTTAGAAAATAGGTATCCTCGTTGAACCAGGTCTATGTAATGGTAGAAAAATAAATTTCCAAAATGGTCAACTCCCACATTTCCAAAATGAAGATGCTTGCCTCTCCATTCACATCCTCAGATAATGACATCCTCAATAGATGGAATCAGATTGCTATTCCTTTTAAAGGAGTACTAGTAGGGAGAATGCCTAAACACCAGATTTGAAAAGATAATAAATGGAGGCCTCCATACTTGGACAAAATTAAACTAAACCTTGATGGTCCTTGTAAAGTTAACCCTAGCAAGTCAGGTGCAGGCTTTCTGCTTAGCAGATAGGACAAATCTATAGTGGCAGCAACTCACTATAGATTATTGGAGGGCACAAATAATTTAGCAGAGGCGAGAGTAGTACTATGTGGAGTCCGACTAGTAGTTCGTATGGGGATAACAGACTTACATATTGAAGGGGACTCCCTCATCATCATATCCTATATTGCAAAAAATTAACAGTAAATTGGGAATTACAATATGTACTTCAGGAGGTTACAAAGTTGTTACCCAGATTCTCCTCATTTAAAATTATACACTGCTATAGGGAGGGTAATAAATTCATGGATTGGCTCTCAAATCTGGGAGCTGAAGGTGTGGAAATGGATTGGGAAAGGGAATTCGAGCAGGTCCAGTACAACCAATTACCAAGATTTTTGAGGGAAGAGTTAAGTAACCATGTGGGATTAAGTACTTTGGCGGCTGTGACCTCAGTCCAGCAAGGTGTTTAAAAATAGATTCAAGTGAGGGAGAACATCTATTGTACGAATTGATTCTTAATCATAGGCGTACATCTTTTTGACATAAGCTAAATCATGTGCGTGACCAAGCTTGGATGCGAAATCAAGTCAAATAAGACTTCTCACATGTAGTACACATGAGGTGTCACCCTTTTAGCTTAGCTGCGTGTTCACAAAAGGATGGAGGGTACATATTTGTATCCATCCTGATCAATTTTTAATTATACTCTTTGTACATATTTGTAGCCAAATCTTGAACGTGTGTAGAATTCATCACAAGGATCTTTCATGCTTGGCCAACATGCTGTTTAAATTATCTTTGCGGATATTTAATCCCCTAAACATGGCACTTCGTAACCATTTTAGAGCTTTAGCTAGTATTCAACATTTTTAGAAAGAATAAAGCATGGATTACCGTGAGCTTAATCTGAGGATTTGTCTAAAACTTAAGGATTGGGAACATCTGATAGCGGAGCCTTATCTGGGGAGGAAAATGAAGGTCACATTCAAGACTCTCCTGAAACATGTAGAGGACGCAATTAAAGTCATAATCAGGGATGCCATCTTACTTCCAAATGCCCCATGACACATCTACCATACCCAAGTTGTATCTGTGTTCTTATCTAATTGGTACAATTGACTTCAAGACTATAAATTATTGTTCCAAATGGTAAACAAAGTTTTATGCCCAGATTTTGTTTTAGAAGGAGAAATCCACATGACGCTACAGGGGTATCATCTGCATTCATCTCAAGCTTCGATTGGTTGTCTATTTCCTATACAACACCTAGAATAAAATATGCAATGTACGAGACTCTACAACATATTGAAGCTTTCCCTAGAAGGTCGGGACCAAATTCTACTTTGAAGGGAAATTATTAAATTCATGGACATTTTGCCTAGTGGTATGGTCGCAAATGCCTTCTTGTTGTTTGAAATAATTTCATTCATTCTGGAATTCATAGAGAAGAACAAAGCAGAGAAGTCTTCCCCTTCGGTCCTCTCACCAGCGTCATCAAAAAAATCCCATGGTGGACGAGGTCAGTGATGACATGTAACTGATTGAATGTTTGAAAATATTAAGTTGAAGATATTGCAAGGCATTAAATCAATTAATGTATTGTATTGTCATTGATGTCAACTTGATATCATTTGTATGGTCACATGTACATAATGCCAAAGACTTCAGAGAACCAAAGGAATAAAGGTTATTCTTTCAACAATGCATAAACTTCATTTATTCACTAAGTGAAAAACAACACCGGTGAAGTGCACACCGACGATTAGAGCAAAGAAGGAATAGTCATAGTGATACCCAATGATCAGAAGCATCGTGTTGCTTGACAAAGAAAAACCATAGTGATACCTAACAAGAAAAGTCAGAAGGATGCCCGACGAGTAAAATTCCAATGATGCCCGATGGATGGAGATCGTGAAGCTAACTGGAGTCTCACTGACAGAACTGTCAATTGTCACCGACAAATAACTACAAAGGTGACTGACAGAATAGAGAGTTTAGAAAATGACAAAATATCTAGCTGGCAAGAGCTAAAGATAGACTTAACTGGTTGTTTTCTTTGTTTTATTTGACCAGAGTTAAGCGATTGATTTAAAGATGATTTGTTTAGTTGGCAATAAAAAAATTATGAGACAAATCAAGAGTTATTCTTTAAATCAAATTGGCTGCATTGTTTTTCACGCCAAGAATCAAGAATCAAGAAATAGTGAATATCATGTTTATATAAGAGACAAGCTTAATTCATTTACAAATGGGATTAAGGGGAGTGAATAAAAAGAGGATGCTGAAGAGAAACTGATGAAGAATAAATTCATACAATCCTGATCAATCAAGCTGAAGGAGAGCTGAGGAAATCTGCAGACACACACAAATAGTAAAGCACAGCATCACAAAGCAGAAAGTGTGGAGCACAAATAATTGAATTGATACATTGATCAGAGAGGTAATGTACTTAAATAGATCTTAAAATCTGCAATTCAAAGTTGCATCATGAATAGGTCATAGTGTTTCAGTTTAACAATTGAAGCATCAAGTCTCTTAACCAAGCAGGACTTAACAGTCTTCTATATAGTGAGGTACATCCCAAGGAGTTCCAAAAAGGTTGATTCATGAAAGTAGCATTGGATTTTCCCGATACCTATTGACAGTCTAAGAAGGAGGCTGATTCAAGGGTGGTAGCAATAGATGTCTGATACTAAGTGACAACCTCTACGTATAAAATCCTCTAACAAGGTTGCACTTAATAGTGTGTTTATAACCTTTAACAGGGTTGGCTCCTAACAGGGCTCACTTCAGAAGAGTGAAAATTTGGGGTATCGATCCTAGTGTTTTTTCCCTTAATAGGGTTTCCACGTTAAAAATTCATGTGTTATGTGTGTATGATTAATTTCTTTATTGTTTTATATCTGACATAGTTAACACTGGATTGATCAATATACTCTACTTATTTACTGAGTTTTGGTAAATAGTTATACTACTTATCTATAATCAAGAAAGAATAAGGAAAGATAGAGAACACCGACAGACAGTTAATCAGTAATAGTATTTCATGGCATGCATCTTGTAGGGACATAATAATATGAGGTTTATTGATTGGTGGTTTATGTTTGAAGTATAAATTTTTGAGGCCACTGATTCACCCCCCCCTCTCAGTTATTACTAAAAATTGGTATCAGAGCTTGTGTTCTTAGAAAGGAAGGTTTCAGGACCTAAGTCAAGATCACAAGTTGAACAGACGAGATGTGCCCAAGTTCAACAAAGACAACTTTGCTTCATGGCAAAGTAGGATAAGACTCCACTTATTAGGTATTGGTAACGATGTTACTCAATTAATAGATACTGAATATGTGTTTCATATAGAATTATTGACAGTAGATCAATTGAGAGAGATGCAAGAGCACAACTACATGGTTATAGAGCTTTCTTGCTCACTCTCCGATGCTGAATTTGAAGATGTCAAAGATTGAAAAACTGCAAAGAAGATGTGGGAAAAACTGAAGCTTGTACATGGAGGTGATATAAATGTTCTGAGAGCCAAGGCAGAAAGCGTTAGAGGAAGTTTTGATGATCTCAGAATGAAAGAAGGAGAAAACATCACATAGTACAACACAAGAATAAAAGAAGTAGTCAATGCTATACGAGGAGTTGGAGGTACACTTGAAGAGGAGACAGTGGTAAGTAAAATCTTAAGAACCTTATGGCCTGTATATGCTATTAAAGTTTCTTCCATTCAATATATGAGAGCAGTAGAAAATAATATAGTTACTCTTGATAGTTTAATTGGTAGATTGATTTCATTTGAGATGAATAAATTTGGTAATAGTGTCTTACCAAATTTAGAGTCTGCATTTAAGTCTTCTATGATAATAAGAAAATCAAGTCATAGACACACATCTAGAAGAGATAGTGAAAGTGAAAGTGAAGAAGAATATCTAGATGAAATAGAAGAATTATGGCTAGAAGAATGCAGAGAGGCAAAGGTAAATAAAAAGGCAAGTTACCACTTATATGCTTTAATTGTAGAGAGATTGGACACTTTGCTGCAAGATGTCCTAATAGAAGAAAAGATGGTAGAATTAATGACAAATCTTTTCAGAAGAAATCTGATAGAGGTGATAACAAAGATTACAAAGGTTATCGACAATCAGAAATAAGATATACCTGAGACTACAAGGAAAAAGGCAAGAAAGCCAACTACCTAGCTGCTTGCAAAGATGAAGATACTGACACCGAACCTGATGAAGACATCAAGATGGTATTTGTGGCTGTGAAGGATGATTCACATGAAGATGAGAGGTATGAAGAAATTGCACTCATATCTAAGGTTAGCAAAAATGACATCTAGATTATAGATAGTGGCTGCACTCACCACATGACCGGTGACAAAGAAAAGTTTAACACTTTTGAGTATTATAATGGTAGTACAGTAAGAATGGTTAATGATATACCTTTTCCAATTAAAGGTAAAGGAGCTATAATGTTGAAGAACCTGATTAAATGTGAAAATTCTGATTGGGTAAAAGGATTGAATTATAATCTATTGAGTGTTTCTCAGCTAAATAATTTAGGTCACAGAGTAGCATTTGAGAACAAGAAGGCAAAGATCTTCAATGAATCAGGAATATTGATTGGTACTGGTGAACAGACAAAAGGTAACTTATTCTATCTGAATGATACTAACACCAGTTGCTTAATGACTAGAAATGAAGACATATGGTTATGGCACAAAAGATTGTGTCATGTGAATTTTGACAACATGATGAAAATAAGCAGAAGGAGAAATGTAAGACGCTTACCGACGAAGACAAAGCTCGACAACATCATGTGCAAGAATTGTCAAAAAGGTAAAATGACAAAGTCTAGTTTCAAAATTAAAACCCATACATCTGATGATGTTCTAGAATTAGTCCATACTGATCTATGTGGACCAATGAGGACAAAGAGTTATTATGGAGATAGGTATTTTATTCTCTTTGTTGGTGATTACTCTAGAATGATGACAGTTATGTTTCTAAAAGATAAATCTGAAGCATTCAAGATGTTTAAATGGTATAAGGCTATGGTAGAGAAACAAAGTGGTAAGGATCTAAAATGTTTAAGATAAGATAGAGGAGGAGAATTTATAGCAGATGAATTCACTAATTTCTGTAATGAGCATGGTATAAAAAGACAAGTCTATACACCAAGAACACCACAACAAAATGGGATTGCTAAGAGAAGGAACAGATCAAAAGTTGATTGTGGTAGAACACTGATGATAGAGAAAGGGATCACCCAAATCTTGTGGAAGGAAGTTGTGAGTACTGTTGTCTACACACTAAACATAGTACAATTGAAGGACACAGAGAAGACACCTTATGATCTATGGCAAGGTAAAACACCCAATGTAAGTTACTTCAAAATCTTTGGTACTCAATGTTATATCTTAAAGGATAATTGGAATAGAAAGCTTGATGCCAAAAGTGATGAAGGTATCTTTCTAGGGCATTCCACCAAGAGAAAGGCTTATAAATGTCTTATCAAGGCTTCTAAAAAAATTGTTGAAAGTGCAAATGTAAAGATAGATGAATTTGCAGAAAAGAATGAGTTGGAAAGCACAAAAGAACCAAAGGAATACAACAAGTTTGTATACTGTGAAGAACCCAACACTCTTCCCGAGCAACAGTGCATAATTCTAGAACAATAGAATGTTGCAACTGACGGTCAGGATGATGATCAAAATAATGTGCAAGGTCATGAAGAATATAATGAAGATCAAAGTGATGATCAAGATGATACACAAAGAGTTGGACCTATACTTGCAAGATATGTAAGAAGGAACCATCCAGAGATCTAGATCATAGGAGATAAGAAAGTTGGTACAAGAACAAGAAGTAAGTCTTTAAACTCAAATTGTTTAATTTGTGAGTTTGAGCCAAAATCTGTCAATGCTGCACTAGATAATGAAGTATGGATAAGTGCTATGAATGATGAGATTGGGCTGATTGAGAAAAAGAAAACATGGTCACTTGTGCCAAGACCAGATGACAAGAATTTCATCGGTACAAAATGGATATTTAGGAATAAGTTGAATGAGAATGGAGAAGTCACAAGAAACAAAGCAAGACTAGTATGCAAGAGGTGTGCACAAGAGGAAGGTATAGACTATGGAGAAACCTTTGCACCCATTTCTAGGATAGAAGAAGTAAGGATACTAATTTTTTATGCTGCATTCAAAGGATTCAAGGTATACCAGATGGATGTCAAGTCAACATTCCTAAATGGAATACTTGAAGAAGAGGTATACATTGAGAAACCAGAAGGGTTTGTCGATCCAGACAAGAGAAACATGGTATGTAGACTTCACAAAGCCTTGTATGGATTGAAACAAGCTCCCAAAGCCTGGTATGAATGACTTCATTCCTATCTTATAAGTATTAGATTTGTAAGGACTAGTAAAAACAATAATCTTTATTTGAAGGAAGATACTGATGCTAACACTTTGATTGCTGAAATATTTGTTGATGACATCATATTTGGTGGCAATGATATGCTATGAAAACCATTTTCTAATGAGATGAGAAAAGGGTTTGAGATGTGTGTGTTTGGAGAGATCAAGTTCTTTCTTGGTTTACAGATCATTCAATAAAGTGAAGGTATTTTCATTACACAGTCCAAATACATCAAAGAGCTCCAGAAAATATTCAAGATGGAAGAATCCAAACTAGTTGGAACACCGATTAATACTGGATGTAAGTTGAAAAAGGAGGACAAGACAACAGAGGTAAATCAGACTTTGTACAGATCAATGATTGGAAAACTCAGGTATGTTGTACACACTAGACTAGATATTGCACATGTAGTAGGAATTGTTGCTAGATTTTTTGCTAACCCCAGGGAATCACATATGACTGCTGTGAGAAGGATTTTAAGATATCTAAATAATACTGAGGAATATGGCTTATGGTATAGAAGAGAAGGCAAATTTGAACTTAAGGTGTTTACCGACGTTGATTGGGCTGGTAATCTTGATGACCAGAAGAGCACAACTGGAGGAGCTTTCTTTATGGGTGACAAACTTGTCACATGGATAAGAAAGAAGCAAGGATATATCTCTCAGTCTACTGTAGAAGCAGAATATGTTGCTACTACTGCAAATAGCTCAAATATTGTATGGATCAAATAGTTACTGGAAGGTATGCATATGAAGATCTCAGAACCAGTGATTATCTATTGTGATAACAACAGTGCAATAAACATTTCCAAGAATCAAGCCATGCAGTCCAAGACTAAACATATTTCTATCAAGTATCATTATTTGAGAGAACAAGTTCAAGCAAAGGAAGTGATACTTGAGTATGTGCAATCAAAAGAACAATTGGATGATATCTTCACCAAGCCACTGCCCAAGGATACATTTGAGTACTTGAGAAAGAGACTAGGGGTCAAACCCTTGTCTACCAATCAGTAAAATGACTGAAGGCTGCATCATCCTACATATTATCAGAATATCAGAAATGTTGATGCAAGCAAAAAGATGAACTTCAAAGCTACATCTATATACAGATAGGTATATATTAGAACCGAGCATGAGAGCATATTGTTGTATTGCTGATGGATAAGGAAAATTCAATGAATATATTATGGATGGAGAGAAATGATTGTTTGACATGAATGTCAGATATTTGTTTGGAATTGTTGTCAAAGGGAGAGAAATTATCCATATTATCAGATCTTTCTGGAAAGGGAAAGAGATTATTCATTATCATCTAAACTCCAACAGGGAGAGATTATATCCTTAGGGAGACCAAATTGTATGGAAATATTATACAAAGGGAGAGTTGCTAACAAGAGAAAAAGACATCAAAAGAGAAGAACAATCAATAGAGAGAAATTGACACAAGGAGAGGACACAACACATCAAAAGACAAAGAGCTGCAAGAATAAAAAATAAGCTAAAGTAGAGCTTACCGATGGTCAAACATTTATCAGTTATCAAAACAAAAAGATTGGTAGTTTGATGAATCT
This sequence comes from Thuja plicata, assembly GCA_018584345.1. Taxonomy (NCBI): domain Eukaryota; kingdom Viridiplantae; phylum Streptophyta; class Pinopsida; order Cupressales; family Cupressaceae; genus Thuja; species Thuja plicata. Next base: position 5,809,495 of record MU225537.1, read on the forward strand.
CAACTATTGTATTTCATATTGTATTAGAAATAGTATAGTGTGATAATATGGTATGTTTCCATCAATGCCAAAGGGTGAGATTGATGACATGTAACTGATTGAATGTTTGACAATATTAAGTTGAAGATAATGCAAGGCATTAAATCAGTTAATGTATTGTATTGTCATTGATGTCAACTTGATATCATATGTATGGTCATGTACATAATTCCAAAGACTTTAGATTACCAAAGGAATTAAGGTTATGATTTCAGAAATGCATAAAATTTATGTATTCACTAAGTGATAAACAACACCAACAGAGTGCACACCGATGGTCAGAGCAAAGAAGGAACAGTCACAGTGATACCCGACGATCAGAAGCATATTGTTGCCCGACAAACAAAAACCACAGTGATGACCGACAAGCAAAGTCAGAAGGATTCCCGACGAGTAATATTCCAATGATGCTCGATGGATGGAGATCATGAATCTAACTGGAGTCTCATCGATGGAACTGTCAGTTGTCACCGAAAACTAACTATAGAGGTGACTGAAAAAATAGAGAGTTTAGAAAATGATAAAATATCTAGCTGGCAAGAGCTAAAGATAGACTTAAATGGTTGTTTTCTTTATTTTATTCAACCAGAGTTAAGTTATTGATTTAAAGATTATTTGTACAGTTGGTAAGAAGATAATTATGAGACAAATCAGGAGTTATGCTTTAAATCTAATTGGCTGGATTATTTTTCACGCCAAGAATCAAGAATCAAGAAACATTGAATATCATGTCTATATAAGAGACAAGCTTAATTCATTTACGAATGGGATTAAGGGGAGTGAATAAAAAGAGGATGCTAAAGAAAAATTGATGAAGAATAACTTCATATAGTCCTGATCAATCAAGCTGAAGGAGAGCTAAGGAATTTTGCAGACACCGACGAACAGTAAAGCACAACATCACAGAGCAGAAAGTGTGGATCACAAATACTTGAATTGATACATTGATCAGAGAGGTAATGTACTTAAATAGATCTAAAAATCAGCAATTCAAAATTGCATCATGAACAGGTCATAGTGTTTCAGTTTAACCATTGAAGCATCAAGTCTCTTAACTGACAAGGACTTAAAAATATTCTATATATTGAGGTACATCCCAAAGAGTGCCAAAAAGATTGATTCATGAAAGTAGCATTGGATTTTCCCAATACCTATTGATAGTCTAAGAAGGAGGCTAATTCAAGGATGGTAGCAATAGATGCCCGATACTAAGTGACAACCTCTATGTATAAAATCCTCTAACAAGGTCACACTTAACATTGCCTTTGTAACCTTTAACAGGGTTGGCTCCTAACATGGCTCACTTTAGAAGAGTGAAAATTTGGGGTACCAGTCCTAGTGGTTTTTCCCTTAACAGGGTTTCCATGTTAAAAATTCATGTGTTATATGTGTATGATTCATTTCTTTATTTTCTTGTATTTGACATAGTTAACAATGGATTGATCGGTATACTCTACTTATTTATTGAGTTTTGGTAAATAGTTATATTGTTTATCGGTAATCAAGAAAGAATAAGGAAAGACAGAGAACACTGACAGACAGTTAATCAGTAATAGTATTTCATGACATGCATTTTGTAGGGACATAATAATATGAGGTTTATTGATTGGTGGTTTATGTTTGAAGGATAAATTTTTGAGGCCATTGATTCACCCCCCCTTTCAGTTATTACTAACAGTGAGGGCAAAGGAAAAAATAGAATGGAGGACTAGCATTTGTGGACCCACAACCTTGCCTACATTTTTTGAATCCTTGCTTGGATCTGTGATTTGAATGGGTAAAAATGTAGCTTTTTAAGCATGATATTCATAATATGGGGTTTTTTCCTATCCCATTCGGCCTGGTATCTCCCTGGAGGAAACAGTATTTGTATTTTGTGTGGCATTGTCTTCTCTTGGTCCATTTTTAGTTTTATGCTTTTGGGGATTACCATCGAGATTCCATTGTAATGAACATGTTTTTGTGCCTGTGCAAACATGTTTTCACCTTCTCTAGGCTTTCTGTTTTGCAATGTTGACCTGCTCTTTAGGGTATTTTGGTTTGTACTTGGCAAGGATAGACGGTTTTCTTGTGGTTTCTTTCCCTCTTGAGCCTTTGAAACAATTTTAATTAATAAAATATTATAATGGCTCTGCCATTTTTGCCCCCCCTCCCCACAAAAAAAAATGACCCTAATCCTAAACCAAATTGAAACTTAAACCTAACATTAAACTAAATTTGATTAATATTATTAAATACTAACCTAAATTATATTCCAATGGTATGAACCAAAACTCCAAAATTTAACCAAATACACCAATAACTATAATAATAAACCAAATTTAACCCTACACTTAACTTAATAAAAAATGAAACTAAACCCTAATCATAAAAAGGATTAAACTCAAATAAAATATCAATCTTTCACCCTAAATAAAACTAAATCTATTTCATTAACCATATATAATCTAACCCTTATAGTAAACATAATTGAACCCTAAGTCTTAAAAATGTCAAAAGCTTTCCCTACAACTAAGCCTAATCAAACCTTATTTCTAAACCTAATTGATCCTACTCATAAAAATAAATTAATAATAAACCAAATTGAAACTTAACCCTAACACTAAATTAACCCTTACACAAACGCTAGACCTATATGCCAATTGTAGACCTAATGAAACAAGAAATGATGAGAAATGAGGTTGAACCAAACTATAAATTGAACCATAATTGTAACACTAATTCAATTTCAACTATAACACTAAATCTTAAACTAAATTAAATCCAAAACCTAAATCAAATTGAATCCTGAATCTACACTAAACTATATTGAACCATAATCGTAACACTAATTCAAGTTCAACTATAACACTAAACCTTATTAAACCCCAATTTTAATACTAAATGAAATAAAAAATTAACTAAAAACTAAACCAAATTGAACCCTAACCGTACAACATATTAAATATAAATTGTATATAAAATTGAATCTTAAACCTAAAACAAAACTAAATTGAACCCAAACTCTTAGACACTAACCCAAATTGAACCTTAACTTTAAAGTAAATTAAAAAAACAATTTGTCTTAGTGTTTAGTAAGGTTTAGGGATGACATTGAATCTGGTTTAGCATTATAATTTGGTTATAATTTGATTTAAGGTTTGGATGCAACTTAGCTTAATGTGGGGTTATTTTTTATTTAGATTCATCATATAGTTTAATTTGGTTTATTAATAGGTTTAGGTATCTATTTGGTTTTATGTTTAATTAGGTTTATAGTTGTTATTCATTTTAGTTTGGTATTAGGGTTAAGGTTCAATTTTGTTAACCTGGGTTAGGGTTAAATTTTGTTTAGTGTTAGTATTAAGGTATAATTTAGTTTAGGACAATGGTTAAATTTAGTGCAATGTTAAATTTTATTTAGGATTATAGTTCAATCTGGTTTATTGTTCAATTAGTGTTAGGGTTCTTATTCAATTATGTTTGTGTTATAGTTAGGAGTGAGAATATCTAGGACTATGGTTAAATTCAGTTCAATAAAGCCTAAGTATAAAACTAAACCAAATTGAACCCTAACTCTACAACATATTAAATCTAAATTAAAAAATAAACTAAATCACAAACCTAACACAAGACAAATTTGAACCTAAACTCGTAGATTAGGCTACATAAAATGGTAACCATAAAACTAAACCTAGTTAAACTATAACTTTAAGCCTAATTTAATATGAAACTAAATTAAACCCTAATCATAAACCAATATAAACTATAATGCTTTTACTAAACAAAAATTAAACCCCAATTAAATCTAATTAAGTGTTAAACCACACTTACTCTTGGGTAAAAGCACAATAATCTGTCACCTTTTAGGCTAACCTATCAGCACAGTTGAATTTTAGTATTTCTAACTAAAAAATAATTTTGGTCAAACATATAGTCTAGCTAGATTCATTCTAGCTAAGTTTGATAAGTTCTTTAACTTTTCCAATTGGAAATGTCTATTAAATATATTTTTTATACCACTTTGAGGCCAATTGCCATAGAAATAAAATTATTTCAGAAAAAGTGACGTTTCATTGACTCCTAGTCTTTTTAATGATATTTTTTAAAAATACAAAAATACCCTTTTGTAGAGATCAGAGTCAAGAATATCCTCATATAGATTTTATAGTATTTTAATCAGACATAATCTATTTTAATTAAAAAATATTGAAAGTAGTTATTTTAATAGTCAAGCATTCATTTCAATTCAGAAAATATAAAAAAAATGATAAATCAATTCAAAAAAATTTTGAAATCATAGAAAACACTAGACAAGAGAGTCCTCTTCAATAATATGTAATTTATTTGGTTTTTGGTATAGTTTTGATAGGGGAAAAGTGGCGGGAGACAAAAGTTGTTGATTTCAAGTATGTTTGACTTTGAAAACTTATAACGGGAAAACTATAGATGGAAAACACTTCTTCTTTTTTTCTACACTATCTATACATGTCATCTAAAACATATTCATAAATTGGAGGAAAAAACAATGTTTTACTTATAATGATTTGGCAGGAAGTAAACTCCTTGATTTACAGTATTTTTCAGGAAATAAAAAATACACCTAAAAAATTTAGAAAACATATTAATTTTGGTTCAATTTTTTAAAAAACAATTATAGGCATATAATTAATCCTATTTCACACATTTCTTTAGTTTACATCATCTTCAAATTCTCAACAGAAATGTGACTTTTATGCCCTTGAAGTTTTACAGTTTTGGTGTTGTTAACCTTTTCCTTTGTAAAAGGGTGATAGATTATTGTTCTTTTACCCTCTAACTCCACCACAAACCCTAACACTAAATGAAATTGAACCCTTATTATAAAAATATATAAAACCTTATGCTAATCTTATACCAAATTAAATTCACTACTTAAACCAAATTGGTCCCTCATACTAACATTTAACTAAATTGAAAAAACTTCTTTTAACAATAATAGGAAACTCAGGACCGAAAAAAAAAAGATGGGAGAGGCTTCGAGCGGGAAAGGGTTTTCAAATATCAATGGTGTCCCAGCCAGCCATGGAGGCTTGGCTGCGGGCTCTGGTTTTGGTGCTGGGATGGAGAATGCCATGGTGGACACGGTCAATACTTCGACGGGTTCTCCAGTACCAACTTTGAGTTTGGCCTTGCAGATGTCAGATTCTGCTCTGTGCAGTAAGGAGAATCAACCTCCCTACCAAGCTCTTACTGCATATTCATCACCTTTTTTGAGTACTGTCGTGATTCCTTCAAAGGAGGTTTTGTCTCATCTTTTTCCTTTAGGCCCACTGAAGACCAGAGAGAATATTTTTGACAATGGGCCTAGCCCTACTTTGGTGAAAAAGAGCTCAAAGGACCCACTAGTGGGGTCCTAAGAAGAGACAAGCACTGAGAATGTCGAGGTCAACCCCTCTTCTACCAAAAAGTGGTAAAAAATCTTGGGAACTAAACAAGCGGGAAAACCTTCTCCTTCTGTTGGAACTATGAACGATGGCTTTGTGGATGGTGAAGTCGCTATTTTTTTTCATGACTCTTTGGTGGATCACTTTGTTTCTACAATGAAATTCACTCTCATTGGTAATTTCCTCGGCCCTTGGCCTAATATCAAACTGGTTAGATATTTTGTTAGGAAAATATGGGCTTTGAAAGGTTAGGTTGACATAGCTTCTTTACCTAACGGGTTCTTATCCGTTGCCTTTTCTAATAAAGAAGATCAGGATTTTGTCCTTTGTGGAGGCCCTTGGATGTTTGGAAGAGCGGTTGTGGCCTTCCGTAAATGGACTTCAAATTGGGATTACTTTGAAAATTTCTTCCAAGCCACTCTGGTCTGGGTCAAGTTTCTTGGTTTGCCTCTGGAGTACTCGAATGAGGAATTCTTCAAGGGATTTTCTTCTGCTTTTGGTGGGGATCTTCTCTCAATCGATTTGATGACAATGACAAAATCCCATATGGTTTTTGCCAGAATCTATGTCAATATTTGTCAGTTTGATAACCTTCCTTCAGTTATTAAAATCAACTCAAAACTCGGTATTTGGAAGCAGGAAGTGGAATCCGAATCCCTTCCCTTTGCCTATTTTATGTGTCACAAAATGGTTCATTGGGAAAATAATTGTTCAAAGAAAGTCAAAAAGGATCCTAAGGTAGTGGTCTTTGACCCAAACCCTCCTATGGAGCCCAAACTAATTTGGAAGGAGAAGAAGCCTCCAGTTTTAACTAAAGGTGAGAGCGTTAATAAGGCTGATCTGGCTCTAGAAGGAAGCCTCAGTGACATGGTTGAATAAAATGGGATTCAAAATCTTGTGGATGTTGTTATACATATATCAGACTCTCTGATGAAAGAGGTGTCGGTGGAGGTTGTTGTTCCTATCCAGGCCGATGATATCAACCTTAAACAGTTGCATTTTAAAGAAGAAGAAGCATTTCTTATTGTTTAGTTGGATAGTGATGCTATGGGGGAGGATTCTCTGTATTGCAACCCCAAAAAATCAAAGGAGGAAGATTCTTCATCTTCTCCAAATACCTTGTCTGTGAGTGGTGATGAGGATCCTTATGTCAATTCAGAAATCCTGGATCTGAATGGTGCTCCCTAGACTACTCATATGGGGAAGAAACAAAAGAAACAATAGAGAAAACTCTCAAAACCTGGTTCAAAGGGAGTCGTTACTCAGAGTAGGGCTGATGGGGGTTCTAAGGTTCATAGCTTGAAGGTGGATGTTGGATCCCAAAAGAGAACCCCAGGAAGAACCTCAAAGAAATAAATCAGAGAAAGAGAAAGTAAAAAGGATATAGCAGATGGTAAGAAACTGACCATACACGATGTCTACACTTCAATTAAGAAATGAAAGTCATTTTGTGGAATATTAGGGGGCTTAATGCTCCCCATAAGTAGGATACACTTAGGAACTTGGTAAGAGATCATAAACCTGATATCATTCTTGTTCAAGAAACTAAAATGATAAAATATAAGGTTGAAAAAATTAGAATCTTCAAAAATAGTGGGGTTCTTGGATCCAGCTCTGTTGGAGCCTCGGGAGGTATTGTTGTCTTTTGGAACCAGAAAAATATTAGAGGTGATATTCTAAATAATGGTGTGAATTGTTTGATCATTCAATTTACCCACATCAAGTTTGATTTTGAATGGGTTACTACTACTATCTATGCTCCTAATTCCAAAGTTGGTAGGACTAAATATTGGAAAATGGTTGTGAATCAAAGGAAATATTTCAGTGATTCTCCCTGGCTGGTTATGGGAGATTTCGACTATCCTTTGAAAGATAATGAGAAGTTTGGAGGTGTTGATATCTTGAGTCAAATGGAGGGTAGAGTTGAGCTCATGGATTTTTTTAATAGACAAGCTCTTGTTGATATTGATCTGCAGGGTGTAAACTAAACTTGGTCTAATAGAAGAGTGGGAGAGGACCTTATTCAGGTTCATCTAGATAGTGCCTTGATCTTTGGAAATTGGCTTAATAACTTCGGTTGCTTGTTGTCATCTATCACAAAGGTTGGGTCTGGTCACTTTCCTCTCTCCTTTTTTGCTGATCCAATGAAGATAAAGGGTCATTTCCCCTTTAGATTTGAAAAAGTGTGGATTTACCATCCGGAGTTAGAGTAGAGAATCATGGAGTGGTGGAATTTTAACATTCAAGGGTCTACTATGTTTCAAGTGTCTACGAAACTCCAGCACATAAAACTAAATATTAAAACTTGGAGTAAGGAAGTGTTTGGTGAGATCTTCAAAGTCAATCTTGATTTGCAAAAGGAACTTGATATCATTCAGGAGACTATCCAACAGATGGGTATGTCTCAAGACCTTAAGGATAGGGAGACTTCTCTTTTGGTCAAAAGTCATAACATCATCTCTAAAGAGGAAGTGTACTTGAGACGAAGGTCTAGGTTGCTTTGGCTGAAGGCTGGAGATAAGAGCTTCCAACATAATCTCCAAACTCAGGTTAGTTTCAGGAGTGGTTAGTAACGATAAAGATATTTCTTGGGCTATGGTTGAATTTTTTTCCTCCCTTCTTTCCAAATATCACTCGCTTTCCTTGGGAAATCAAGCCCTGCTTCTTCATTCTATCCCTTCTTTAGTGGATGAAGCTACTAATAGTTTTCTGACTGCTATTCCTTCTTCTGAGGAAATTAAAGTAGTTTCTTTCTCTTTTGAGGGGGATAAGTCCCCAGGCCCAGATGCATTTCCTATGTTCTTCTTTCATAAATTCTAGCACATTGTGGGCAGGGACATCAATAATGTTGTTAAATAATTCTTTGGGTCAAGAACCATGCTTAAAGAAATAAATGCTACTTTCATAGCCTTGATCCCTAAAACTCTAGGTGCTAATTTGGTTGGCTCCTTTAGGCCGATCATTTTATGTAACTCGGTGTATAAAATTTTCTCTAAGGTTCTAACTCTTAGACTGCTGGCTATCCTTCCCCATATTATTTCCCCCTAGCAGAGTGTATTTGTTCCAGGTAGGAAATTTATTGATTCTATCATGAAGGTTCACAAGGTCATTCATTCTACCCACTCCTCTTCTAACCATGGTTTCTTGCTGAAGCTTGATCTCTCAAAGGCTTATGACCGAGTCGACCAGGACTTTTTTATTAATATTCTCTAATCCTTTACTTTCTGTGACAAATTGTTGCAGCTTGTTTCCTAGTTTATCAACACTTTGATGGTGGTGGTTATTGTGAATGGATCCTCTTCCCATTTATTCAAGCCTTCTAGGGGCTCTGTCAAGGTGATCCCTTGTCCCCCATTCTCTTCGCTATTCTGGTGGAGGGTCTTGGTCATTATTTTCAAAAAATGGCTTCAGACAGTTCTTTAAAGGGCATAATTCCTTCCTCTACCTCAAGGCCTTTCTCCCATGAGAAATTTGTAGATGACACGGTTATTATGGGGTCTTCTACTATCCAGGAGGCCAGAATGATCAAACAAACTCTTTATATTTATTCTCAAGCCACAGGTCAAATATTTAACTAGAATAAGATTTCTCTATATTTTATTAATACACCAGAGGAAAGACAACATAATTTCTAGAATTATTGGGTGTGAAATTGGTGCTTTTCCTGCAACCTACCTTGGTCTCCATGTGGGCTTGAAACCTCTTGACTCCTTTTGGGTAGGTATTGTGGACAGATTCAATAAGAAGTTGGTGGGATGGAAGGGAACTCTTTTAAGTCAAGAATGAAAACTCCAACTTCTGAAAGCTTCTCTGTAGAGTCTCCCCATCTATGCCCTGAGTCTATTTAAAATCCCTAGAAAAATTGTAGATATTATTGAGTCGATACAGATAAATTTTCTTTGGTCAGGAGTGGAAGACAGAAAGAGACTGGCTCTTGTGGCTTGGGACAAGGGTTGTAGTCTGAAGAAGTGGGGAGGGTTGGGGATTCAGCCTTTAAGCATTACTAACCAGGATCTCTTGGCTTAGGAGATCTGGCGTATCTATGGTGAGAAAAAAAGAATGGAATGAAATTATTCACAACAAATATCTCTTCTCCTTCCCTCATATATCAGCCTTTATGGTGTCTAATCTGAAGGTGCGGGGCTCTTTTTTTTGGAACTATATCTAGCAAGCTAAGGAGACAACCTTTAAGGGTGCTAAGTGGCTTTTTGTTACTGGAAGGAGAATTTAGTTCTGGGATGATTGTTGGGTTAAAGATTTTCCTTTGAACTTCATTCGTGCTATTTAGCCTTTTATTGATATATGTAAATAGAGATTTGGCTTGTGGGATAAAGATTACTGGGAGAACCAGACCTAGGTTGATCTTTCTAAAGTAGATTTTTCACTTAATCCCTTGATGTTGGATCTGAATGTCTGGAGAATAGACTCTACTAAGGAGGATAATTTGATTTGGGGAAATCTCCCTTTGGGACTCTTTTTTTTTGCTTTGGCCACTAAGATTTTGTTAAAGCCTCTGTATCCTCTTCCCTTCTGGGCCTAGGTATGGGATAAACAACTAACTCCTAAAATTAACATATTTTATTGGATGGTTTTGCATAATATGATTCTTACCATTGATAATGTGCAAAAGAGAGGCGTGATTCTGCTTAACAGATGTTTTCTTTGCAAGAATGCTGAGGAATCAATTTTCCATATGGCTATTGACTATATATACTCTAGAGATGTTTGGTGCCTTACCTTGCAATGATGGAAGATTTTCTAGGTTTTCCCAAATAATATGGAGAATTTTTTCATGCAATGGAGAAATGCAGGAGTCCCTGTGGATAGGTTGGTATGGAACATCATTTCCCCTCATGTCATTTGGAAACTATGACATGAACACAATGATAGAGTATTTCATGATACTGCCCTGCCTCCAGTAGTGATAGGTGAAAAGATTAAGAGAAGCATAAAGGAGAATTGTAATGTCTTTAATGGAGTTATGCTAGATTTTAATGTTGGAGTTACAACAGGAACTAGAGATAAATCTTCCTCCGTGCAGGAGAATTCCATTTGGTTTTCCCCTCCTCCTGGCTGGATTAAAGCCAATTTTGACAGAGCAATGAATGCGAATATGGGCCCTACCAAATGTGGAGGTATAATTCAAGATGACATGGCCAACTATCTTTCGGCCATGGCATTCCACATTGGTGTTCAGAAAAACCATGTGGCAGAGGTGATGGCTCTCCTTCAAACATTAAAAATAATTAATGAGGGAATTCCCTCGAATGTGTGGATCAAAGGCAATTTGATGAATATATTAAATTACATAAAATGAATCACTAATCCATCATGGTCTATCAAAGCTATTATTGATGAGGATTGTATAATCATTAACTCTTTCATGAATGTCATTATATCACACAACTTTAGGGAAGTGAATTGTACTGCGGATGTGATGGAAATGTCACAGGTAAGGCCGAGGGCATCATGACCTGGCATGGTGGTAGTGATTTGACCGTTGAGGTGAAGGCCAAGTTGGCGTATGACTTGACTCATAGCAAGAGAGCAGATTTAGAAAATCTCAAAAAGTTCTCATGAAATTACGCATGTCATTAAATGCAGTAAATAGGGTTACAAAAAGGCTTGTCTTTCCTAAGGTTGCAAAGTGTAGACACGTGTATAATTTCACTTGAAACAATTTGAATTTGGCTATTGTGCTCTATCTTTGTCTTTTTTCTGCCATTGCTATTGATAGCCTTTTCTTGAAAGGTATCATAGGGGGTGGGCTTAACTGTAAGGAGCCAAAGAAATGTAAGAAATGGAAGAATCAAATAGATGTTTGGGATAAGCTTAATAAGGGTGGCCTCACTAACTATATGGAGCGCCTTCATGGCTCTAAAGATGTTGTCACAAAACCTTTCGTTGAGAGCTAGAAGGATGGTACTGTGGTTATTGGAGGAATGGCTTTCAAGATTACTGAAGACCTGATTCCTAAGGTAACTGGTTTGAATACCAAGGGTTTGAAGTTCTATAGGGGCAAGAAGATATCCTAGAAGGCTATTCAACACTTTCGAAAGGATAAGGTGGAAGCTGAGAGTCTAGTGAAATATTCTAGGGGGTGTTATGATGTCGACTCCATCTAGGAGTTCTGGGAAAAGGTGCTTATGGCTGTTATGGAGTACATCTCCCTGGATGGGAGGTATAAAAGGGCTCATTCTTACCATTTCATGTTGCTATGTCATTTTTGACATAAGGTGAGGGTTTCATTTCCTTTCTACCTTTTGCATTCTCTCCATCATAGTATTATTGACCGTAGAAAAAAATAGAGCAAGCCCATTCTGTATAAGAGCATGATTCTCCTTATTGCAGAGCATGTTAAGAAAATTGAAGTTCCAAGTCCCCTTATTCTCTCACCAAGAGACTCTGGCTCTGCAAAGGCTTTGGGTAAAAGGATTAGGGTGGGGGAGGACACGGCAGAGCCGACTCTTAAAAAATTAAAATTTTATAAAAATAAAAGAATAGGTACGAACTCTAATGGTGAGAGTGCTGATGGTTATGAGGAAACCAATTATATCCCACACTCCTAGTTTGAAGATGAGAGTAAGGAGTCTCTGTCGGTCTCAGTGAGTGTTTCAAGAGACAAACAGGACAAGTCTCTATTTGCCCATATCGCTAAGGAGAAAGGGATTGAACCTGAAGACATCAAGGGGGATGTGGGTGGCCAAAAAGTTCCTATATTGGTCAATTATGTGAGCTCTGAAGATCACAATGTACCCATTTATCTGAAGCTCGAGGTTGTCATAGAAGTGCATTCAGATAAGGAGGATGATATCCTTGGTAAGGACACTGCTGAGAAGGGTAATATCCCTTCAAGTTCTAGGAATATTCCTTTTTCAAGAATGGTTGATATGCAGGAGCAGAATGTAAAACTCCTTCAAGATGACATGGATGACAAAATTGAACCTCCATTTGGAGTTCTTCAATTTGCAAAGGCAATGTCTATGTACTCATTTTGACTTATGAAATGCATCTTTAAGGAAATCAAAAGCCTCCATCTCAGATTTCGTGTTCTGTCTGCTCGAGTGGATTTTATTTAAGGTAATCTGGATTCTGGGTCGACCAGGATTGACAGAAAAAAGAACAAGCAGGATGAAAATAATTTGAAGACTCTGCGAGACAGATTTGACATCCTCGAGAACACTCTGAAGAAGCACATGAAGGATACAATGTCTTTATGGGTTCTTCCATGGAGTGTTTTAGCTCCATCAAATTGGAGTTGGATATTGGTTCCCTTGTTATGAAGATTGAAGATGATAAAGAAGATACGGAGGATGCAGGCCTGGGGAAGTGCATGCGTTCTGCCAAAAAGAAGAAAATCCAAGACATGGTTTTGGAGCTATCAGACTTCAATGCTAGCATCAAGAAGGTCTCTGAGGCTAAGAAGGGAGAAAAAGGAACTCTCCTGGAGTTTGCCTAGATCCTCTTGTTCCCCTGCATTTTTGTTGGATCATTTTTTGGTTTTAGGTTGTCACGTGGTTTAGCTGGTTTTTGGTTTTTTTCTTTGGTTTTTTTTGTTGGTCTTGGGTTTCGCGGGCTGGGTTTCAGTCCTATTTATGTTTAGCAGTTTTATTGCCTATATTTTTTTGTAATGGTTGTAAGGGGTTTTGGGTCCCCATTAAACCTATTTTAACTAGAAATCAAAAATATTAAACTAAATTGAGCCCTAACTCTAAAATAAATTAAACCCTAATCCTAATCCTAATTAAATATTCAACTAAATTGAACCCTTTACCTAAAATGAATTAAACCTAAGTCCTAAACCCCTCAAACTCTAATTATAGCACTAAACAAAATTGATCCATAACCCTAAACCTAATTAAGCATTAAACCAAATTGAACCCTGATCATAAACCAAATACCATAATGCTAACCCTTACCTAAATTGATCTCAAATCCTAAACAAAATTCAACCCAATTTGTAATAATAAGCTCAATTGAATTGTAACCTTCAAACTAATTGAGCATTAAAACAAATTAAACCTTATCCCTACTTTATGGAGATTAAATTCATATTTTAGACTTGACCAGAACCCTAACACTAAACTAAACTCAACCCTAAGCCTAATCATAATTAGATATTAAACCAAATTGACACCTTTGACCAAACTAAATTTATCCTATGTCCTAAACCAACTAGAACCCTAACTATAACACTAAACCATATTGAACCATAATCCTAAAAATACTTGAACACTAAATCAAAATGAACCATAACCCTAAAACTAACTGAACATTATACCAAATTAAACCCTAACCATAATCAAAAGCAAGTGAAAACCCTAAACCTAATTAAAAATATGTTGAACCAGATTGAACCCTTTAACTAAATTAAATTTCACCATAGACCTATATATATTCATCAACCCAAACTATAAGACAAAATCTAATTAAACAATAACCCTAAAATTAATTGAATACTAAACCAGATTGAACTATAACCCTAAAGAAAATTTAACATTAAACCAAATTCAACAATTATACTAAATTAAATTATATCCTAACACTTACATTAAACAAAATTTAACCCCAAGCCTTAACAAAATTGATCCTAAATCCTAATACCAAACTAAATTGAACTCTAACTTTAAACCTAATTGAACATAAAACTAAATAGAAGCCTAAACCTAATACTCAACCAAATTGAACTTAATCATGAGCATAATTAAAAAATAATCCTATAGTAAGCTAAGTTATATTCAAACATTAAACATATATGAACATTGTAATAGATGCAACCCTTAACCCTATACATCTTAAATAAAATTAATCCCAAATTTATCCTGAGTCCTAAGCCAACTTGAACCTTAACCATAACACTAAACCAAATTGAACCATACTCCTAAAACTACTTGAACACTAAATTAAAATGAATCATAACCCTGAACCTAATTAAGCATTATACCCAATTGAACCCTAATTCAAAACTAAAACAACCCCAAATTCAACCCTAACCATAATCAAAATCAAGTGAAAACCATAAACCTAATTAAACATATGTTGAACCAAATGGAACCCTTTAATCAAATTAAATTTACCCATGGTCCTAGGCATTCATAAACCCTAGCTATAACACAAAACGTAATTGAACAATAACCCTAAAACTAATTGAGCACTAAACCAGATTGAACCATAACCCTAAAGAAAATTTAACATTAAACAAAATCCAACCATTGTACTAAACTAAATTATACCCTCACATAACACTAAACAAAATTGAACCCCCAACCCTTAACAAAATTGAGTCTTAACCCTAATATCAAATTAAATTGAATTGTAACTCTAAACCTAATTGAACATAAAATCAAATAGAAGCCTAAACCTAATACTAAAGAAAATTGAACTTAACCATGAATCTAAATAAACAATAACCGTACACTAAGCTAAGTTATATTCAAACCTTAAACATATATGAACACTATAATAAATGCAACCCTTAACCCTATACACCTTAAATCAAATTAAATAAAAAATATAATGCTAAACAAATTCAACCCTAACCCTAAACCTAACTAAGCGCCAATCAAAATTAAATCATAACCCCACCAATAAACCAAATTAAACCCTAACCCTAATACAAACCCAAATAAATTCTCAAACTAAACTAAATTTAAACAAAATCTCAACCTTAAGACTAAAATTTTTATTCAACATTAAACAAAATTAAAGCCTACTCCTAAGATTAATTTAATTTTTATTATTTAAAATATTTAAATTAAATTATATATTTAATTTCATTGAATTTGCCACTCTGAATGCTACTCTATATATAATAATAATATATACAAAGAAATCCAAGTCATATGGAGGTTTCAATTTTTTAAAATAAAAAGTGAATATTAAATTGAAGCCTCCATATCTCTCCACTTCCTATATATATATATATAT
>MU225537.1:5824974-5852999 GCA_018584345.1 Thuja plicata
TATATATATATATTTCCACAGTATACTTATGTACGTTGGATACAAATGGTAATTAATTCAACTAATAACACTTCATATTTTTTTTAACATTTATGTATATTCTAATATTTATAAATTTATGCGTATGATGCCTCTCTCCCAAAGGCCTGACTTCTAGTTATGGGATTTTTGAAGATTTAGGGTTTATATAATTTTCCTATTTCTAAATATTTTAGGATTTTAATTCCACTCTATAGTAATTGGGCACCCTCCCTCCATCGCAAAAGTTAATGGGAAGGGAGTATAAGAAGATTAGAAATATGTTTCTATGGACTCTGATTATTATTATAAAAACCCAAAATAAAAGAGCAAGGCAGACGGCCTTAGTGTATACTATAAAAGTGGGCTAACATAAAATAAGAATAATTTTCAAGATAGAAAAAGGGGGTTCAAATTAGGGGACTATCTTTGAGTAGAAAGTCCGGCTCCTTCCATGAACCAACATATACATTTATAGTTTTATCTTTATAAAAATCATTGGAAAAAACCACCACAAAAAACTATTTCAATTATCAATATTGAAAACTTCATCAATTCCTTTCCAATTTTTTGAATGAGGCTTGACTGAGAAGGTGAATTCTTCCAAAACTTGCCTATTAAAGCCGTAGCTTGTAGCTCATTTGTTTGCTCCTGTAAGTTTGCCTCCAAGAATATTATTTTGAGAATCCCTTCTATTGTTGGTATTGCTCTATTCCTACCAGAAACAAGAAATCCCAAAGGTGAGCGTCGTTTTACCACCTTTTTCACCCAACACTTAATCCCTGTCCAACCTGAAGGTTGACAGGTTTTCTCTAGATGGGGCATCCATATCTTGTCCTCTTAGATCTATTCTTGCGGGATTTAAAAAAAAACCCGATGATGTGTGTAGGGCTTTTGTGTTGTAGGTTGAGCATGATTTGATGCATCACAATTTCGATTGAACGAAAATTGATTAAGAGGAATAGAATTGGTGAAAGTTGACCGGTAGGGCGAAGCTCCCAACAATTCATCTCTTTATGTTTGTCAAAAGCCTCCAGCAGAATGTTGAGGATGGGAAGGTTGATGTTTGTCCCTTATGTGAACTGATCTCTAGCCAAGGCCACCTGCATTAATTTATTGAATTCTTCTCTTTGCAAGGTTGGAACGAAATATACAGCATCCCATCTCAACATTCATATTCATAATATTGGTAAGGAGGTATTTTGAAATAAATGTATAGAGGTATTATTTAAATGATAAGTTTAAATAATTATTTAAATAGTAATATAGCATCATTAATATTAAATATAATTTCCTTAATACTAATTATTAATGATTAAAAATATATTATATGTAATTAATAATTATTAAATAATATATGTAATATCATAGTATGTATACTATATGATAATCTTAAAAAGAAATATTTAATTTTATATAATATATATTTTAATAATTACAGTTTATAATATATCAAACAAAAATGTTGAATAATATAATTATTATACAATGTTAAATACTATCAAATAATCTTTTCAGCTTTGGTCCTTTTATTTACAAAAAATAAATAAAAGAAGATCAAATAATAAATTATTTATTTATTAAAAGATTTTCATTGTAATTACATGTCTATAGAAGGAAGCATCTAATCAGCCATCTAAACCCAAAATGATATGAAAGAGGAACTTAAGTTTTTCCAAAAATTTAAGTTTAGGGCTTATAGACAAAGTAGTCAGTTCAGCCAACCTATAAGTGACCTATCAACTATTTAATATGTTCTTGATTTATCCTTATTCTGTTCAAATATTTAATAAATATTTCCGTTTATTTATCTTTATGTTGTTCCTAGTACAATATTACTTTTCATTTAATTTTGAGTTTCTCATTTAGTTAGGTACATTTAATTTTTTTCACTTATATATTATCTTTTCAAGGTTGGAAAATTTATACATCCCAGCACAGATACAAATAAGTATATGGCTTCTGGATTATTCAAGAATATATATTCATTATTGCAATGGTGAGATGTTCATGGCATAGTAACATTTATCTTCAAAGAGTTGTGATGCAATCCTCAAATGGTGACAGTGTGAATTTTTACAGCCGGCTTAGCTTATATCAGTAGCACTACGATGATGATATTTATCAATATTAATCATATTTATAACACCCATAATATTATGTAGTGTATATTAAATGAAAAGTCAAAATAAACAACAGATAAGTAGAACATTCACTTGTGAAAATTCAACTAACAGCCCCCCCTTGAAAATTGTGATTGTACCGTCATTTACTATGTCTGTCTTATTTCAGAATTATTCGATGGAATATAATTATTAGGTTATTCAATTAAGGTCGCCACACTACTAAAATAAAAAGGAAAACAAAAAATAAAGTTTTAAATAAGAATATTAATCAAATCATTTTCTCATAAGTCTAAGACAAACAACATAACATGAACATTAGGAATGTATTATAAAATTTAAATTATTATAAAAAAAGAATAAATGTAAATGAATTTTTTTTATAAAAGCAATAAATGTATTTAGCTAAAACATTATAATAGATGATATAATATGATGGGACTTCTCAATTTTGAAGTTGTACATAATTTATGTTTGTCTTGTATATAATAATATATTTTTTAATTATAATATAATAATTATTTTGATTTTGCAACCAACATATTTGTTTGATATATTGAATGGGGTGAAAAGAAAAATAATTTTGATGATTTTGTAACTTCAAATTTTCATATGTATACTTTAAAAAAAATAGTATTATTTAATGATGAGAAATATGACCAGCTATTTATTATTTTAATAATATAACATAACAAAATAGTAATTATTATTAAAAATATAAATATATATTTAACTATTAATATCTTATATTTATTATTTTAATAATATAACATAGCAAAATAGTAAATAGGACAAAAAAAATGATCAAAATAAAATATTTTATAAATTATAATAAACATTTATTCTAAGCAAAAAGAATTAAAAATTTTAAAATAAACAATTAAAATTAATTGTTTTAGAATTTTAAAATCTTAAATGCTAAACGTAGTTGAATATAAAGTATATCATTATATTATATAGTTTAATTTCAAAAGACAAATATTGATAGCTCTAATAATGAGTAATACATTTATAATATACATTCTAATAATGAGTAATATATTTATAATGTACATTTAGTACAAATGATATGACATGCTTTTTAATGTTGCCAATAAATGACTACCATGTGCTTTTTTAATTTTCTTTTAATTAAGCTTTTAAAATGTGAATTTTCTCGTTGCCTTTTTTTTTTGAGAACCAATAGAATTATAAATAAATAGTATTATTTAGATTTTTTTAATATGTTGAAATAATCAAACTTTACAAAACAGAAATAGACTTAAAATTTTTTGAAATCTGATTGGTTAGATTAATTGCATTTCAAAACTAAATGAAAGCAATAGTTTACCTGCCTATGGCAGGAACTAATAACACGTTTATTACATCAAATGACATTTTAGATTGCCTGGCATATAAGAAAAAACTTTAAGGTAAACCTTATTTCTATATCAACAATTTTTTAACATCACTTGTGCACAACATCGTTGTAAAGGCCCAGATTTCCTTTAAAACTTCAGCCCATAAACATAACATGCAAAAAAAACAAGTCAGATCTAAAGATTGATATCAATCGAAAGCGTATCATACATTATAGAACCAACCAAAGAAATTACAAAATAAATAAATAAAATGCTTATCATATCCAAATCTTGAGAGCGCTCCTCCAACAGTGTGTTGCAGGAGCAACGATGTTTTTGATAGAAAAAGCAGCAAGAGGGTGCTGGCACGTGGAACAGAGGACTAGTAGCACATTAACAACATATTAATGGAACTAGTCTAAGCTGTAAAGCATTTAGCAGTATAATCTAAAACACCTATTCTAGTTCTGCCTCTATCAAAAACATAAATGATAGTACTACTCCAAAGGATTAAACCAGAGTAATTGCTACCATCAGTAGCATAAAAAGTATCAGCAATAAGCCTCGCAGGGCTACACCAAAACATATAAAAACCAAAATTAACCCCAATCGCAAAACAGGGGATCTGAGGGTCAAGCCCAGCGATGTTATACGACAGTAAGTTATTTGTTTATAAGTGCATAATGTTTAATCAAAAATTAGTATAGGCTAACAGCCTTAATGAGTCTGGTGTTTGCCGAACAGTTAGTAACTATTTGGGATTGGTATTTAATCCCTCCAAATCATTTGTGGGTGTAGAGGGAAGAATTAGAGAACTGGAAACAATTTCATATTTTGGTGAATGGATAAAAAAAAAATAATAGTGTCTTTTCTGCAAATTCTTTTTGTCTATGTTCTGCTCTATTTTACGTAAATGTATTAATCTTGCAAATCTTTTGGAGGATCATATTGTTTATCTGTGTTGTTTTTTGGATGAAATAAACTTTAAAATTTGTTTGTGTGTGAGGAGTAGTCCCTATAAACGGTCTTTGAGATTGTTTTAAGGGTCGCTGGGCACCATTTTGCCGAACCATGCCTCCTGCTTGTGCATTCATCGGTGAAGTGGCCTAAACATGGTGGAGAGCGAGTAGGAAGGATGTATCATACTCTTTCTATGGCCAGGGCTGCGAGTTGAAGAAGCACGTATGTGGTAGGGCAGCATCTCTATGTGCTTTCCTTGAGTGAGTTGAACAAGAGATGGTGGGGGATGGAATTCAGAACTGAAGATTGAAGTTGGAAGTAGCAGTGAATAGGATGTTCACTGGTGTTGAAGGAATTTATTGTCACCATTTTGGAAATTAAGTTACTGTCACTATTTGAACAAAGAGTTGATTGCTGATTGGGCCGAGTTGGATTCCCTAAATCTTCTTGTTTGTGCTGGTTTGGAACCATTGGAAGGCAAATTCTCTGTCTTGAGTTTGTGTGATAGGTTGTATGGAGATTTCATCCCTTGATTTTATCTGAATGTGATTGAGAACACATGAATGGTTTGTTGGGAATCAAGTGCAGGGTGTTGGCCTTTGAAGTTTCTTTTATTCATGCCATGACAGTGCTATAAATTTTCCCATTCATACTCCATTCCATCTCTGTGGGTGGCTGTCGTAGACTTCTTGAAGGTGTCTCCCCATCATATTGGTATTAGAGTGAGACAAGGTCTTGCTGGGAAATGTATGTCTGTAGAAGAATCAAGACTGAAGTTGAGGCTCACACCATGCCTCCCAAAAGTATGACTCCAGATGTCATCAAGAAGACGATCAGAGGAATTGTTGGAAGAGAAGTTGAGGGAGTTCAAGGGGTCCAGTGAGAGAGATAAGGAGAATGAGATGGAAGAAGGTGCTAGTGGAGATGAAGAGGAAGAACAACACCAGGATCTGCCTGCAGATCATAAAGCATTTGTGGATGCTTTGAAGTCAGTGACGAGAGATGTTACTGATAGGCTACCTATGTATGGAGGCAATCCCAATAGTGAGGAAGTGATTGAATGGATTGAAGCAATCACCAATCACTTTGAGTTGAATGAAGTTCCAAAGAATGATAGGATAAGGATTGCAAAAGGAAAGCTGATAGGATCTGCTCTCTCATGGTGGAATTATGTTCAAGGAGAAAGGATACAGAATGGAAAGAGTTTGATTTCTTCATGGGAAGTGATGAAGGAAAAAATCAAGGCACAATTTCTACCTGCAGATTATGAGGTGTAGTTATTCAAGAAGCTGCAAAGCTTGAAGCAGTGGGAGATGGACATGAATGCCCATACGGAAGAGTTCTATAGGTTGACTCTTAGGACAAAGAAAAAAGAGGAGGAACCGGAAAGAGTGGCTAGGTACTTGAATGACCTGGGGATGAACATACAGGAGGAGATTAGCCTCTTGACCCCCGGATATAGTGGGGAAGTGTTTTCAGCTTGCTCTTAAAGTTGAAGAGAAGTTAAAGAGGAAGGGTGATTAGCAATTAGGAGGGAGAAGTCGAAGGAATGACCGAGGTAGAGGAAACTTCTGTGGAAGAGGACAAGGCCAGAGGTCCCAAAGTGAGTCTAACCCCAAGGAGAAAGTGGGTGACTCAAGTAGTAGAGAAAGCTACGGTGGAAGGGGATCTAAAGGAGGAAGGTCTGGTGGATCGGGTAGAGGATCTAGGTTCTCAAGAATGAAGTGCTACAATTGTGGTCAGTTGGGACACCCAAAGTATTAGTGTCCACAAAAGGCATCCACTTCTCAGAATGGTGAAAGGACATTCATTTATGTGCAGGAAGATAATGTGAGTATGAACTCACTAGAAGTTCAGTTGATCACAAGGGCTGAGGGAGAAAGTCTCATGATAAGAAGGACACTTCTTAAGGAACCAGTAAAAGAAGATACCACCCAAAGGAGGGATCTTTTTCCAATTCAATGCAAGGTAAAGGGAAAGTTGTGCAAGGTGATAATTGATTTGGGTTCCATGGATAATATGATATTACTTGAGGCTATAAAAAAATTGAAGTTGGAGAGACTTCCACATTCTTGTCTATACAAGTTCAGCTGGTTGAATAAGGGGTAGTAGGAAGTTGTGAATGAGACAGCTTTGGTAGAGTTCAACATAGGAGGATATAAGGATAAGATACTATGTGATATCCTACCTATGGATGCTTGCTACCTCTTGATGTACAGACCTTGGCAATTTGATAGGAAGGCACACCATGATGGTGAGAAGAACTCTTACAGTTTCTAGAAGGATGGGGTAACCTACAGGATGACTTCTGAAGGAGAAGAGAAAGGGGCTGGTCAAGTTCGACCAAGTGTGTTGATGGTGGGTGAGAAATAATTCATTAATACTCTTGAAGAAGAAGATGGAATAGGCTTTGCATTGATGCTTAAACCTAAGGAAGATAGGAAGAAGGAAAGTAGAACAACATGCCCGAAAGAAGTTGAAGAGTTGTTGAATCAATACAAGGACATCACTGTGGATGTAATGCCTAAGTCTTTACCACCAGTGAGAGACATAAGTCACTAGATTGATCTTATTCCTAGAGTGGTGATACCCAACAAGGTAGCATATAAGATGACATCGCAGCAGAATAAAGAGATTTCTAGACAAGTGCAGGAGTTGCTTGACAAGGGGATGGTAAGGAAAAGTCTTAGGCTCTCATGTCCCCATTTTGAAATAGGATTTAATCGTAAATAATAACTAAAAGAATAATAAGAAAAGAAATATTCAAAAATATAATCTATCCTTAATATAATAAAATATTATTAATATAGTAATATATTATTAGAATGATATAATGCATTATTATTATTATAATAATTAACAATATAGTTAATAATAATACATTATTAACAATATATAAATATATTAATGAAAATATATTATTTGACACAAATACTTGTTCCATCAAATAAGTAATCGATATACAATATATACAATTAATACTATTGTTAGAAGTTATTTGTATAATATTACCGACCAATATAATAATATTACTAATCAACATTAATCACTATATAATTAACCTAATAATAATATTAATATATTAGTATCACTCACATTATTAATTAAAATGCAATATTAATAATACATACTTAATATCAAATATATCATTACAAAATTAATAATATTAATATATATCTAATATCACATAATATTATTAATATGATTTATATGAATTGACGGCATTAGAAATGAGTCGACGGCTCTATGGACCGTTGACTCCCTACAGCCACAACTGAATGCAAAGCGTTGCTTCTCTTCCGTAGGAGGATATAAACAGCAATAGGGAATAAGACATGGGGGAAAAGAAGGTAGCATATACACACGTTGGCACAAATGTACATTGTCGTTTGACGATAAACATTGGAGAATTAAATGGAGACTTCCATCTTATATTATTAAATCAACGCACAATCGTCAACTACAGAGCATGTTCCAGGCAGCGCTAGAAGACTGTGAATAAACACTTGATATTATAGACCAATTACTCCATACGGGAATGTCTAAATTGGTACAATCGAGCAGCCATTGGGATGCCTAAACATCAGTTACGTAGATATAGACAACAACTACATCGGGAGCTCTCATAGAGTCAGCAATTTCATTGTACCAAAGAAGATTACATTTCCAATTAGAGGATCAATTACTACTTAGATGCAATGTCTTTTTAGTTTTGTTGACGATTCATATCCACAGTTACAAAGACAATACTAGCTTGCATCAACACATTCTTAGGAATCATGAGATACTCGGAGATATTAGATCCATTGGCAAACTCATCATCATTTCATAAGATAAAATTTGATAAGCAATTACGAGATCAGTACCTAGTCCTACTCATATAGTGATATCCATATCATTACGTTGGTTAACACTTGAGAAACAAACTCCACATCAACATATTAATAAGAGTTATATACTACATATTTAAACATTATTCTTATAGCAATTACATATATAGGAAGCAAATATTTGACCCACATATTTGCTATCAAGATAAACATTTCAAACTATATATTGAAAAATATATCCACATATTTGAGATATGTCTTCTATATCAATAATTCAGTACAATTACTTCCCAAATACATATCAAATCCAAAAATCAAGGATTCAGCAAGCATAGTTGACCATCTAATTGGGCATATAATCAAGAATACCATTGTAAGTAAGGTATTGAATAAAAATAAGTCTTCCGCAATTGACGTTGTAAGAACATGGTATCAATATTTTAATAGCAACTTGACATGGGACATTACATAGCCCATGTGTCATACCCTTAGTTCTTTCTCCAAAGAAGGATGGTAAGTGGCAGTTGTGTACTGATTCTAGGGTCATTAATAGGATAACTATAGGATATAGATTTCATATTCCTAAAATAAAAGGTTTATTGGATTGTTTTGGGGGAGCTTCATATTTTTCTAAAATAGACCTCAAAAGCGGGTACCATAAGATAAGAATACAAGAGGGGGATGAATGGAAGACAACCTTTAAAACTAATGAAGGTTTGTATGAATGGCTGGTTATGCCATTTGGTTTGTCTAATGCTCCTAGTACGTTAATGCAACTAATGAATGAAGTTTTGTAGGACTTCATTTGGAATTTTGTTGTTTTCTACCTTGATGACATTTTGGTGTACAACAGGAATAAGGAAGAGCATTTTCTACATTTGAAGATGGTTTTGCAAAGGCTATAGGAACAATAGTTGAAGATAAACTTGGAGAAGTGTGACTTCTTGAAACAAGAGCTGGTGAATCTTGGATTTGTGATATCTGAGTGAGATCTTAAAATGGATCCATTTAAGGTGGAGGCCATTGTTAATTGTCCAACACCAAGGGCTATTGGAGAAGTTACGTCTTTCTATGGCTTGGCCATGTTCTATAGGAAGTTCATAAGAAACTTCAGCAACATTTGTGCACCTATCTTGGACACCATCAAAGGAGGAGGTAAAATGAAGTTTGAATGGAATATTGTAGCAGATAAGAGTTTTGAGAAGCTCAAGAAAAAGGTATAAAAGTATCCTATTCTTATTTTACCGGATTTTCATAAAGTTTTTACAATACAATGTGATGCTAGTGGGTTTGCAATAGGGGTTGTTGTTATTCAAGAAGAAAGACTAGTTGCATTTTTCAGTGAGAAGCTAAATGAGGCAAAGAAGAAGTATTCTTCTTATGATCTAGAATTGTATGCCATGGTCGAAACATTGAAAAAATGGAGGCACTATTTCCTTCCTAAGGAGTTTATTATGTATATTGACAACCATGCTCTTAGTTTCTTGAATGGACAGAAAAAACACAACCATAGGCACATGAAGTGGGTTGAGATTTTGCAGGCTTATACCTTTACGATCAAGCATAAGAAAGTACAAGCCAACAAGGTGACTGATGCACTTAGTAGGAGAGTGTTAATGGTGCTAGAAGTTCAATTACAAAGCATGGGAGTGGATGCATTGAAGGGAATGTATGCAGAAGATGCAGATTTCAAGGAAGCATATGAGGTTTTCATGAAGTTAAAAGGTACTTTTCATTCTAATTTTTCAGAATTCATATTGCAAGATGGACTATTGTTTAAGGGCAGCGAACTGTGTATTCCCAAATGTTCCATGAAGGACAGTGTGATTAGGGAGAAGAATTGTGGAGGTCTTGGTGGTCATTTTGGACTCAACAAAATGTTTGAATTAGTGCAAAGATTCTACTATTGGCCAAAGATGCAAATAAACATAAGGAAGTTTGTGGAAGGTTGTCTTGTGTGTCAAAGGGCAAAGGGAATGTCAACAATTGGACTTTATCAGCCTTTGCCCATACCAAACTGACCTTGGGAATATTTGAGTATGGATTTCGTGATGGGGTTACCAAGGACAAGGACAGGTTATGACAATGTGTTTGTGGTTGTTCATAGATTTAGCAAAATGGTTCATTTTATTCTATGTAAAACCACTAATAATGCTAGTTACACTGTAGGGTTGTTCTTTAAAGAAATAGTTCGGATTCATGGCTTACCCTTGAGCATTGTACCCGACAGGGACAGTAAGTTTGTGGGTCACTTTTGGAGGACCTTATGGAAGAAGTTGGGCACTAATTTTTCTTTCAGTTCAACCTATCATCCTCAAACAGATGGAAAAACTGAGGTGGTTAATAGATGCTTGGGAAACCTTATGAGATGTTTGTCATAGGAACATGGAGGTAATTGGGATGCCATCATCCTCAAGCTGATTTTTACTATAATGACTCGGTGAATCATAGCACTGGTATGAGTCCTTTCCAAGTTGTTTATGGGAGACATCCAAGAGGAGTTTTTGAACTTATGAATATGGATAGTTTGGAGAAAAGAAATGGACATGTGGAAGAGTTTTCTGAAGCAATGTTGGAAATGCATGAGCACATGAAGAAAATATTTCAAAAAAATAGCCTTAAGGGGAAGGCTAAAGTATATTTGAAGCGAAGGAATGTGCAGTTCTAAATTGGGGACTTGGTCATGGTGAACTTGAAAAAAGATTGGTTACCTCAGGGTAGTCATATGAAGCTGATGATGAAGAAGTTTGGGCTATGTGAGATTCTGGAAAAGTACAGAGAAAATGCCTATAAATTGCATTGCCTCTGGATGTGGCTATTTCACCTATATTTAATGTCTCAAATATCACATTGTATAATGGTTCAAATGAATAAGTTGGTGCAGAAGTGCCAACACTTGAACTAGATGATTGGATTCAAAAGTTGCCTTCTAAGGAGAAGCCATAGATTGAATGTATCATCAGTAGCAGAGAAGCAATGAGGACAAGGCACAAAGTGCACATGGAGCATTTGGTGAAGTGGAAGGGCCTTCCACATTTTGAGGTGGCCACTTGGTTTCCGGAAATGGAGATTTAAAGGCAAGGTGAGGATTAGCAACGACCGCTCTCGAAGAGGACTTGAGACAAAATCTACCCCTGGGAGTATGCTAGAGGAGCAGTGATGCTATACAACAGGAAGTTATTTGTTTATAAGTGCATAATGTTTAATCAAACATTAGTGAAGGCTAACTTCCTTTACGGCTTTGATGTTTGTTGAACAGATAGTAACTATTTGGGATTGGTATTTAATCCCACTGCTCCTATACAACATGAAGTTATTTGTTTATAAGTGCAGAATGGTTAATCAAACATTAGTGAAGGCTAACTTCCTTTACGGGTTTGATGTTTGCTGAACAGTTAGTAAATGTTTGGGATTGGTATTTAATCCCTCCAAATCATTTGTGGGTGTAGAGGGAAGAATTAGAGAACGAGAAACAATTTCTTATTTTGATGAATCATTAAAAAAAAAATAACAGTGTCTTTTCTGCAAATTATTTTGGTCTCTGTTCTGCACTGTTTTACGTAAATGTATTAATCTTGTAAATATTTTGGAGGATCATATTGTTTATCTATGTTTTTTTTGGATGAACTAAAATTTAACATCTGTTTGTGTGTGAGGAGTAGTCCCTATAACTAGGCTTTGAGATTGTTTTGAGGGTTGTTGGGCAACATTTTGCAGAACCATGCCTCGTGCTCATGCATTCATCTTGTGAAGTGGCCAGAACATGGTGGAGAATGAGTAGGAAGGATGTATCATACTCTTTCTATGGCCATCTGTAGGAACGGGCCACGAGTTGAAGGAGTATGCGTGTGGTAGGGCGGCATCTCTATGTGCTTGTCGTGAATGAGTGGATGAACCAGAGATTGTGGGGGATGGAAGTCAGAACTGAAGATTGAAGTTGGAAGTAGCAGCGAATAGAATGTTCGCTGGTGTTGAAGGAATTTACTGTCACCATTTTGGACAGTGAGTTACTGTCACTGTTTGAACAAAAAGTTGATTGCAGATTGGGCCGAGCTGGATGCCCTAATTCTTCTTGTTTGTGCTGGTTTTAAACCATTGGAAGTCAAATTCTCTGTATGGAGTTTGTGTGATCGATTTTATGGAGATTTCATCCCTTTATTTTATCTGAATGTGATTGAGAACACATGACTGGTGTGTTGAGAATGAAGGGCAGGGTGCTGGCCTTTGAAGGTTCTGTTATTCATGCCATGGCAGTGCTGCAAATTTCTCCATTCAAACTCCATTCCATCTATGTGGGCGACTGTTGCAGACTTCTTGAAGGTGTCTTCCTATCAAGAAGGAACAAGGCCACTGACTTGGTTGTTTGTTATATACCTACAAATTATAGCAATCAAAAAATTAGTTATGATACTATTAAAAACCCAATGCGCTTGACCAAAGAGCTAATTTACATTTAAAAACCTGCCAACTCATGAAATAATAACCAACACCATTTATAAAACATAGAAGATGATTCACATTCAGATTATCTCAAAGATCAAAACAGACACTAAGAAGGATGAGGCAAACAAAGGGTTCAAGCCAAAGAATCATTAAAACGCAGATGTATATCGGACATTCGTGAAACTTAATGTTGCCATTAGAAAAGCTCAAAACATTCTTAAATAGATTAAAAATTTAAAGTTTAACAATGAAAACCGGACATAATGGTGACTTACGGGAAGCAGAGGTTGGAGAGTTCAGCAAGTGAGGTGGGTATTTTTCTAGTAACCTTGTTATCAGCGAGATCAAGGGCAGTCATATTTTTTCAGTTTCCCCAAACTTTCTGGCAAGCTTCGTCTCAATGAGTTGCGAAATAAGTGTCTGAAATAATAAAATAGATTAACTAATGGTGAGAAGAAAATTCAGCTTAACCTAGAACATATTCACTCATGAAATGTGCATAGTAATAAACTTACAGGTATTGCAAGTTCGGAAGATCACCAATCCGTGGTGAGAATTCACCAGAAAGGCCTTTTAATGCCAAATCCCTGTAAAATACATAAAGTAGGTCAATGTTATGTCTGTTATATAAACTATTCGATCTAGAAACTTTTATATCATAGAAGAATTATATGATTAAACTTACACCCTGGTTACAAGGTTGTTGTTGTTGCCATAGGTGACATGAATCCATGCACAAGGATGAACCAGGTTCTCATCCCACCTTGATAAAATATTTTGCGGGTCATTCAAGATCTTCTTCACATCTATCGGTGCATCTACTTCTGCATTGGCACTGCATTGAATGGAAAGGACCATGGAACCCAAAACAGAAGCCATAAAAGATGCGGCTATACAAGGACCATGGAATCCAACATAATATCCAAAAATGATCCTCTATTCAAGCATACAATTTAAAATAGTGACAACAATTTCTAATTTAAAAAAAAAATTAAAAAAAATTGATCAATCTCTAGAATTATTTATACATGGTTTTGAAAATATCATGTATTTTACAATGGTAGAAAACTTACTAGTGTCTAGTTTCACCTTGTGAGCATTTTCTACAAGGAAGGTGGTCATGATTTGTATTCCAAGATAGCAATATTATTGGGGTAGGAATCCTCTCTGAATCAACATGAATGCATAGAGGCAGTCTCCACCCATGCACATCCAACACATTGGCCAAATTATATTGACTTGGATTACTTATATTCTCTATATACCTTTGTAGTATAATTTTTATTAATTTGTTTTTTTTGAGCAATCGGTGAGAGACAATTCCTCCAATATCATCGTTGCCCTTAAGTATGTCATACAACTTGATGGATTCCTCTGATATATTTCCTAGAATGTAGCACTTTTACACATAAGACACATTAATTTTCCTATGGTCACAATAGGACTACATGAAGTTCATGCATTGTGATAGGTTAATTTATATAATCTATGATGGGTATATGCATCATGGCTACATGAGAATAATATCTTTCACAATGACTAAGAGCATCTAGTCTTGAACATCGAGGAAATCACATGTAAAACTCATTTGGAATGCCCCATGCTTAAATTTTTATATAGGATGACCTATTTATCTTCCCCTCTTCTTTTAATTTATTCATTGAATTCTTTGTTCCCCACCTTAGGGTGCTACATGTTCACCCAAGGGTCACTAAGCATAAAATTAAGCCTTTAATGCTTGTGTTGCTTCCTCAAAAACCCTAGACACCTCTATCCATGGTCTTTTCTTGACCTAATTATATGTTTATATTTAGACACTTTCTCTATATATTGTACCCTTCTCTACCTCTCTTTCTCCTTTACATGGGCCTTATAACTAGCAAATTATTTTGAATGAGAATTGAACCCTACTCTTCGTTTCTAAAGTAGGCGAAGGAGAATGAACAATATCGAAGAAAAAATATAAATTTAGAGGGAGTCTTGGAAAAAATCTTACAATAATTCACTAACCCATAACTAAACTTTCATAGAATGTGAATCATTCTATTTTTCAATGTACCTCATTTGGGGATAGATAACATGCACAACTAGGGATTCAAGTAAAGGTAGATATACCCATGAAAATGTAAGGATTTCCAAGAGGGAAGAAATGATGTAAGAACTCTACCTTTGAGTGGAATCCAAACAAAGTACACTCTAAAGTGTTTCTCTTTCTTAGACAAAATAATTCATACATGGATCAAATGAACGCTCATACAGCCAAATATTTTTCCCTTCTAGGATACAAACTATAATTTGTATGGTTCATCATCAGTATTAGGGAAAAATAAAAGAGAAATATAGCTGCATGATTCATTAATTCTCAGGATAAGTGGAAGACAAAGAGACCAATATAAATAAACTAGACCTGACACAAATGAAACTAACACATAACACCTTGATTAACAGAATAAAAAAAAGTTCCTTCCTAAACCCCTTTGTTCTTCACATATAATCATTTTAGTGGGGTTAATACCACATTCCTTGTCTATTGGCTACTCTAGTCAAACGATTTTCAATAGGGGCCCTCTCTTGTCTAGTGTTTGGTGTCTCATAGCTTGTGAGTCCTCCCCTTCATTTGTCTCTTTTATCTGGGTTTCAAACCTTTCTTGGTTGACTTAATCAAAATAAAAGAAGATAGGTCGTAAGAGTATAATATCCATATTTTATTAAGTGAAAACATGTGAATGTTATAAAACAAGATAAAAATTACAAATGTTATAATATAGATCCAAGAATAAAAAATAATGACTCTAAGGCCTGAAGGACTTCTTGACGACATAAAAACCCCAAAGTTGTGGACTGATCATTGTATAGTTTACAAAGTAGAATCTGTTGGGATGTGAAGCCCAACGCTCACATGATCATTTAGTTTCTCCCATCACTTTCTATAAATGACAGAGGGCAGTCATGTATTGGATTAATGGATTGTATGATTGTCTTGTACTGGATTAATATAATCAATTCCCTGCTTCAAGTGTGGATGTAGGCATATTGCCAAACCACGATAAAATCATGTCTATTGTGCTTTGTCTTCTTTGTATTGTGTTTTCATTCCATTTATCTATTTGTTTAATATTTACAATTGGTATCAGAGCCTAGGTGAGGCTAGAGTAGAGATGGAAGAAGATGAAGTCAATTTTTTCATCGATGAATTTCTTGGAAATTTAGGCTCGGTAAAGATTAACGTTGGGTCTGCAAAAGCTAAATGAATTTTCCATGTGCATTGGTGGGATGGCTGGGAAGATAAGCCTGAAGTTGAACCAGAAGAATATTTAAGAGCTCTGAGATTTGAGCTTTATGCAAGTCTTGAGCGCACGGGTGGTGTGTGACGTAGGAAAAATGTCATGAAAGAATTACGGAAGAGGGAAAAGACAGACAAGTCTAGAAAGTTTGTTAAGGACCTGGTGATGGTCTATTATAAATTGGCTTTCTTTACTTTGGAGTTCAGCCTCGATAATACAAATGCTTTTGTTCCAAAATTCATAGGATGTTGCAGTTGGATAATGAAGAAGCACTTGTCCTTGGAGAACGAAAGTTTGTGAGAGACTTCATTATAGAAGAAGATGAGAGGGCTTGGTTGCTGAAGAAGTTGAAAGGGCGGAAGAAGTTGAAAAGGCTGAAGAAGTTGAAAAGAATTCACAGAGTAGTATGCAGCACATTGGAGATTATATTACCACAACACCGCTTACACATGACAACGACCATGGTGGTAAGGGAAAATCTTCAACCGCTTCCAGCCATGATAGACCTTTACCTCAACCTATGATAGCTCGGCCAAATGGTGAAGGAAGATTAGATGATACTTTTGGGGCATGCGGTTGTTCAACACAGTCAATTTGAAGTACTTCTACCGGAAATGACAATACTCAGCAGGAGACAAGTACTAGTTTGAATTTCTTTAACACTGCCAATAAACTCGCCACCACACAACCCATACGGTCCCCTATTCATCCCAGCCAACGCAAACATAGTAGTGGTGTGGAGATTCAGTTTGAAGAGACACAAAATGTCGCTGATTATGCTAAAGAACAAAATGTTCTGATTCGCTAATCAGTAAAGGTGAGGGTCCAATGACCGGTATAGATCTAGGTACCACATATTCTTGCGTGGGTGTGTGGAAGCATGATAGGGTTGAGATCATTTTATATATTATTCGCCTATGAATCACGCAAGAAACATGACGCCCATGATCTTAGCATGTGTCAAAATATTCTCATTCTAAGAGTTTTTATAACTAATCTTTAATGCTTTGGGGTATGGGTGCCATTTATCCTACCTTTTTAACTATTTCACCATTGTGTGGTAGAGATTTATTCTCCACTAATTTTTTTTTAGTTTTTTATTTTTATAAAATGCATGGTGACATTTTCGTAATTAGGATGGATTTTCATGGGGATTTCCTTTAGAGCAGACAAGTGGCAATCTATGTGAAGGAAAGCAGGCCCCACTTAAAATTTGAGTGACAATTTTTTTGTTGGGACATGGGTTTAGGCTCTTCTATTGGAGTTGGGTAGTAGACACATGGTGACATCATGTGGCAGTGAGGTGGGAGTCATTGAATTGGTCTACAATAAGCATTGAAAGGCCGGAGATGAGAGCATGACAAACTGTGACTAAGTAAATAAATAAGGTCAAGAAGTTGATTGTTGTTGTCATAGTATGGAAAAAAAAAACTTAAATGATTGAAATGAAACTCTAAAAGAATAATATGCAACTCTACAATATTTAATTAAAACCTTAAAACATTCAATTTTAAAACCATCACGTGTTGAATTGACACTCTAGACAAATATTTTGAAACTCAAAAATATTCGAATGGCGTGGCTTTGGAAGGACACAAGTTGTGACACTGGTTTTTTAAGGATCTTTTGTTGGAGTTGGGTAGGAGATGCATGGGGATGCCATGGGGTAGTGAGGCAGGAGGGATTGAGTTGCCCCACGATAATAGGCATTAAAGTAGCACAATGAGAGCATGGAAGACTAAGCTAGGAAATTAAATAATATCAAGAAGTGAACCATTGTCTCAAAAAAACAACCCTAAAAGAGAATATGCAACCCTACAATATTTAATCCAAAATTTTAAAAATTCAATTTTAAAACCATAAAGTCTTCAATTGACACTCTAGACAAATATTTTGAAACCGCAAAATATTTAATTAAATCTGTATTACCCACTTTTGAAACCTTAAAACTTCAAACTACACCCTTAAATAATCTGTTTTAATTATGAGAACCCACGTGTATTTAAAATGTCAGTCTAATTTTCTAAAAATTTCCAATTTAAACTATTACCACTAACATTGTTTCCAAGTGACATGCATGTTCGATCTAGTTTAAAATGTTTCATCAAAAATTACTTGTCGGATGGCATTTTATCTTGTGATCGAATTAGTTAATTTTTAAAAAACAATTCTACTTTAAGTTCCTTGAAAAGTATTGAACTTATACATGACATCACTAGCCCCTTTTTATCCCTTCTACATCTCATATTAGATTTCCATTGTCGCCTAATTGTAAATTTGTTGATTCATCTTATGTTTGATAATTCTGGCAAATGTTTAACGCTCATTCCATGTTTGCATGATCCATATATTCTCTCTCATGGACTAAAATATTATTTTGATAAGAATAGTTACAATTATGTCCTATTTAAATGTGGTTATAAATATTTATTTCATTATGACGACTCTTCTTAAACACATACATTTAGAACACTCATGGTATATTTATATAAAAAAAATTATTTAAAATTTAATACCAAGTGTTATCCCTTTCAATGCAAGACCAGGTTCTCTCCAAACCACAATATTTTTCTACTAGGCATTATCATTGCATTCGTGATCTCTAAATGTGATAGACCACTCGATCTATGTGGTAATTAATAATAGTGAAACATGCATACGCCTTGTTTTTTATTAAAAAAAAGCCAAGACAAGGAGGCTGACCCGTTTAGACAGAGCCAACAGCAGATTACCAACACATCACGGAGGTCAACACACCCTCAGCCAATACCCTTTTTAAAAATAAAAAACCAAAAATTAAAACTAACATGCCCCAACTCTAACATGGAGTTGGTAACCGGCCTGCAATCCCTAATAGACCCCAAATTCACCTTGAAGCTGGTAACTAGCCTGTGAAAGTAAGTATCCAAGTAATTACGATTAACAGTAAAGAAGGAATTAAAACTAAACCAATAGAAAAAGTTCAATAGAACCACAACAAGGCCCTCATTGGCCAGCCAATGGAAACCAACAAAAAAGCAAAGCATGGAAAAGAAGGCTAATTGAGGTTTTTACCCTCACTGTCCAGCAGCAGCTTGAGCCAATCCTCCGTGAGGAATTGGAACAGATTCTCATCCTTGTGTTCTTCCCCTGGGTAGACGCCTTCACCATTCATAGAAGCTGGAGTGTGTTAGCCACTAAATGCATAACCTTGACCGCAAATCCAACCACCTTGTTGAAACTTTCACCCAGATTTTTTTATTTCCTCCTTGACCTCCCGCAGATCCATCTTTGAGACTGAATCCAGGGAGGAAGTCTGAAGAGCTTTAATATCCTTCTAGAGTTGGGATATTTCATTCACCATATTCTGCATGCTCTCGGTTGCCTCTTCCTTAACCTCTAAGGCCTCATTTTTTATTTTCCCATCCACCTTGGGTTCCTCAGCCATCACCGGGGGGTTCGTTGACAACGGGCATATGGGTTGCGAATCCTCACTCTTATCTTCAAACAAATTCTTCTTGGAGAGGTCCATGGTGGGCAGAGTGAAGCTTGTCAAAGTTTTGGGAGTCATGGCTCTTCTCATCCCCATCCAGATCTTTTTCTCTCTCCATGATATTTATTTTCTTCCCCTTTTTAGTGTTCCCATTGGTGTTAATCTTTTTTACCTCCTTCTCTGACTCTTCCTCTTCCTCCTCATCTTCAATGTAATGCTTCCTAACCGCTTTATGTTTGAAGTGGGTTTTAGCAATTCTATGGGACCTCCTTCTGCCATCATTATCTTCCTCCTCCTCCTCAGACTCAATTGTGATTTGGGTACCACCCGTGGACCCCGCATTAGTCTTCTTAGCTTTTTCTGGGGTTTTGGAGGAAGACAAGGGGTTAGAATGGGCACCCGTCACCTCCTTAGGGCCCTTCACAGCCGACAAGGTAATACCCTATAAGGAAACAATTCTAGGAGGACACAATGCAAGGTGGAAATTGTAAAGGTGGAGAATAAGCCCTTGATGGAGAATGAAATAGTTCTTCCTGGCTTTTAATTTTTCCCTCACATCCAAAACCGTAGCTTCAAGGGAGTGAAGCAGGTAAAAGGGGAAAGAGATAGTATCATTGTACCTAAAATGGTTTAATAGGGGAAAGTGGTAGTTGTAGCAGGTGCCAAAGCGGCCTTCCAGGGTAATGTACTTCATGAGGATGAGGCAGACATCATTCCATGGGCTTGGCAGCTGCTCCCTTTTAAATCCTCCATGGATTGGAATCGGGACCTCTGATTTCTTAAAGAATCTCGCTTTACAAGATTCATCGCGGCTCTTCATAATCTTTTTCCACTTCTTCCCATATGTGGAAAGCCTTGTAGCCTAGGCTATAACTTCTTTGTTTACCTCAAAGGTAATACTATATATAGTAACTTTGCACTCTATCCAAGTTTTACCCAACTACATGGAGATAATATCATAGCATCCTCCCATAGCTTCCATGAGGGATAAAACCCACCATCCTTCAGATAGGTTACCACACACTGGTTTTTGAAAAAACCCACCTTAATCCTAGGGGGTTCCACCCTCACCATATCGCCACCCATATTAGAGCTATACTCAGGATTCATCTCAATCTGTATCTCCACTGACATTATATCCTTCACACCTCTGCCCAGCACCCACTTAACCAGAGTCTTGCAGAAGATACCAATACATCACTAGTGGGCAGAAATACACAAGGCGAAAAACTAGTTGGAAATAATATCCAACATTTGAATGAAATGGCAAGTACCAGTCACATGGTCAGCTAGAGTAATTGCAGAGCCTTCGCGTATCTTGATATGATTTCCTTTTCCATGATTAATGCACCACTTAACCTCATCCATCTTGTCAAGCACTCCCGGCCTCGTGCTTTTCCCCACGTCAGCTCCAAATTTGAAAAAGCCTGTACTTTTTCCTAAATTGGAATTAAGATCTCGTCTTTTCAGACTTCTAATAATATTAAAATCCTTTCCCATAACTTTTTTAAAATTTGAATTCCGCCCAATCCTCATGATCCTGTCCACCGCCTCTCCCCTCCAATCAAAAACATCCTTGTACTCCATAGGTTAAATGCTTTATTTTTTGACAAGCAAGGTAGTTTTCTTGGAAAGGGAGGCCAAGTTTCTCCAGCACTTTAGACCTTGTTGATTAAGTCGTGTGGGTGCCAGCTTGTCAGCCACTACATTTCTCTCCCAGAAAATGTGTTGTAATTTGAAATCATCAAATCTAGGGAGTAGCGACTAGACGTCCTGCAGGAGATTAGACAACCTCCAACCAGCTTTAAAGTTTCCCTTAACCATTTAAATAATAATTTTGGAGTCCCCCTCTATGACCAGCCTTGTAACTCCCAACGTAACTGCCACCTTTAGGCCCCAAAAGAGAGCAGAGATTTCTACCATGTTATTTGACCCCGATCTAGGATTTATTGCATAAGAAATAATCATTTTTCCATTTTTGTCTCAGAATATACCTCCACCCATAGCTGATCCTTTGGAGGCAGCTCTGTCAAAATTCAATTTGGTGAAATTTTCCTCTGGGGGGGGACCACTTGGTATTCTGTCTTGCCAAAATCCTAGAGCATTCAAACTCATAGATGGAGGGAGGTAGTTTCCAATCCGTGGCCACCAAACAATCAAAAACCTTGGGGGGGGGGGAATGGGGGTTTTTCCAAAGGCAAGTACTAAGGTTCTCCTTCAGCAAATTCATAGCCAGTCTTAACGTCCCATTAGCATCTTTTCCCTTCTCTCTGAACACCCAGTTATTCCATTCATTTCATAGGCTCCAACAAACATGCAGGGGTAATATCCTCCAAAGGGTGTTGATAAGAGGGTGCTCCGCGAGGTTCCCCCAGTTGCAAATGAATTGGTCCAATTCCTCCATGTAGACCCAATTTAGTCTCATAATACTCATAATTTTGGTCCAGACCATAGTCACGTAAGCACAGTAAATGAGAATGTGATTGATAGACTCAACATTCATTTTACATAGAGCACATCTATTGACTAAATGAACCCCTCTTTTCTGGAGGTTATCCAACGTAATAATTTTACCATGGAGGATTGTCCACCAGAAGAAATTGATCTTGGGGATTAAATGGGGAATCCAGACTTTCACCCAGCTCTTTTCATCTGCCACAATGTTTAAGTTGGTTAGATAAACAGATTTCACCATTATTTCCCCCAATTTTTTATGACACCAAATGGCTTTGTCCTCAACCTGGGATATAGGAATCCTGACGCCATCAATAAGCTTCTAAATTTCTTTTATATAAGGTGGCACTTGATTCTGATCCTGAAAAGCATCAGAGAGCACTTTCCATTTCTTACCTTGAGAGATGTAGTAGCTGACATTACCACCAAAGTGAGAAATCAATCTATCCTTGACGAGTCCAAACTTTTCCCATCCAAGGGGTTTTTCCCCCACCCACCAATCTTCCCAAAACCAGATCTGGGTGCCATTTCTAACCACCCATTTTATTTGAAAAGACTTCCTTTGCTTTTATAAATGAAATTCCAGATTTTTGAGCCAGAGGGTAAATTTTTCCTGAAGGGAAATTGGTCATTGTAGAAATATTTGGCCTGCATAATTTTGCTCCACCCAGAAGTTCCTCTAAAGAGCTGCCAACACATTTTAGAAATTGGAGCCTTATTCACATCCTTGATTTTCCTCATGCCCAACCCTCCCACACCCTTTGGTTGACAAATAGTATCCTAGTTGACCAAGTTCATTCTATCCTTCTCCTCCGTCCCTGACCATAGAAATTTTGTCTAAATTTTTTCCATCTTCTCCATTGTTCTATCATTTTTTTTGAAGAGAGACAGGAAATAAACAGGAATACCTTGGAGGGCAGCTAAGACCAATTGGTGTTTCTAGCATTACTAAGGACCATACCTTTCCATCCTGCCAGTTTTTTCTGCATTTTTCCATAATGGAGTTCCAAAATCCATTAGAGACTTCCTTCACCGTGAGTGGGAGACCAAGATAGGTATTTGAGAGTGAAGCTCCCTTACAGCCCAAACAATCCATAATTTTCATCTGTGTTCTCTGTTCAGTGTTGAAGAAGTAAATTTTGCTTTTATTGTAATTGATAACTTGGCCAGACGCCAAAGCATACTTGTTCAGGAGGTCTTTCCATTCTCTAGCTTCTCTAATGTAGGCTTTTCCAAAGAGAAATGTGTCATCTACAAATTGTTGTAAAACTTTTGGGGAAGAGTGGAGGCCGGTTTAAAACTAGCGATAGATCCAAATCCTTCAAGCCGCAGTAAGTTCTGAACCAAAACCTTTGCCACCAGAAGGAAGAGGTATGGGGATAGAGGATCCCCCTAACTTAATTCCCTTTCTAGAGTAAAGGATCCCCAAGGTGTGCCATTGACCAACACAGCAAAGTCAACAGTTTCCATTGCCACCTTTATAATTTTGATAAAATTATCATGGAAGCCAAATTTCTTGAGCACCCCATACAAAAATTTCCAAAGAACCTTATCATATGCCTTGGAGATGTCGAGTTTTAGAGCCATACCAGTATTATTCCCTTTCTCCATGGAATGTATGATTTCATGAGTGGTGATAACAACATCAAGAATATGTCTTCCCGGCACAAACCCCTTCTAGTTGGGATTAATTATTTTCCCTAGAAGGGGTTTAATCCTATTGGTGATAATTTTGGAAAAAAATTTATAGGCAATGTTACATAGACTTATAGGGAGAAAGTCACCCATGCATTTAGGGTTCAACACTTTAGGCACCAGGATAATGTATGTTTTGTTGATTCTTTTTAGGATGTTACCCGTTCTGACAAAGTCGCGGGCAACATGGATAAGGTCATATTTAACAACCCCCCAAAAGTGTTGGAAGAAGGTCGGAGGAAACTCATTCGGATCCAGGGATTTAAATGCTCCCATAGAGAAAAATATAGTTTTAAATTCCTCCTCAGTAACTTGAGAGAATAGGGCCTCATTTCCACCCTTTGTAACAATCTTAGGGATAACTTCCATAAGGGAGTCAAAATCAGCATCCATCCTAATCTGAGCCGGTCTTTAGAAAATACCTTGGAAGAAATCAACAGCATGATTACCAATATCTTCAACCTCCAAAAGGAGGTTCCCATTAGCTTCTAGAGATTTAATAGTGTTCCTTCTTTTATGAATGGAGGCTGACCTATGGAAAAAGGCAAAGTTCTGGTCACCTTCCTTCAGCCATTGAACACGGGCCTTTGCTTCTAGAATATTTCCTCCTTCTTGAGGTTCTCTTTCCATTTTCTTCTCCATTATTCATCCTCCCAATGCTCCTCCCAGGTAGCATCCCCCAAAGCCATATCCTTCTGGAGGTGAGTGAGTTTTTCCTCAATTTCTTTTTTGAATTGGAAGATCTCACAAAACTTGGATTTACTCCACCTTTGGGCCTCCCGTCTGATAATTTCCAATTTTTCAATAGTTATGTACATAGTCATTCCCCTCACCAGGGTATTCCACCATCTCTTAATACATTCTTCAAATTCATTGTGAGAATGCCACACGATTTCATAATGAAAGGGATGGGGTCCATTTCATTTGTTCTCCTCCCAATCAAGGATCAAAGGGGAGTGGTCAAAAACCATTCTAGCAAGGTGAGAGAGGCTGAGTAGGGGAGCAATATCCCAACCTCCTGATAACATCCATCTATCCATTCTAACCTATATAAGGTGTCTCCCTTTTCTATTGTTGGACCAAGTAAATCCCATTCCCCACAAGTCCAAATCAGCCAGATCATTGTGTCTTATAAAATATGCTAGCTCCTGCATACTTTTTGAGTAGTCTTGAGTGCCCCTGTTTCTTAGATGGGAATAAAGGAATATTAAAATCCCCCGCACACACAGTGGTGTGGTAATGATTAGCTTCTATGAGGTTAGAGATTTCCCTCTAGATTCTACTATGTTCACTTCTAATGTTAGGAGCATAGATATTATACAAGTACCAAGGATATTATTCCAACTAAACAAAACAACAAGGAAGTTATAAGAAAAGGCAACATCATTTCTAGATAACTTACAAGGGTTCTAGAGAGTGGCCACACCTCTAGAGGCCCCATCAGCTTCACTATACAAAAAGGTTGCACCCGGCCAAATATTGTCCACTAGCAGAGCAAAGTTTTGATACTTCCTTTTCACCTCCTGAATGAGAACCACGTCAAACTTAAACTCAAGAATGTACTTCTTTAGAGTGAACTATTTTTGTGGGCTGTTCATGCCCTATATGTTCCATGAGAGGAACTTCATATTTTACTTTTTTGGGATTCTTCTAGGGTTAATTGCCGCCCATTGGCAATAGCCCTTGCTACTTCTTTTTCTCTAACCGCTTTTTCCATTGGTTGACCCAGTTTTGTTTCATTCCCCACATCTGCTTTTTTTTTCCACACTTTCATCCACCTTCTTACTTCTGGTTTTCCTTTTAGGTTCTAACCAGTTAACGAAGCTAGTCGATGGCGACGAATGGGTCAATATTGGTATTTCCATTACCAATCTGGCCCTAATATGGATTGGGGAGGAAATTCCCCCCACCCACCCGTCCTTTAAACTACTCTTTTCAGCAACTCTTTCACACATAGTGCTTTCAGACACATCTACCTTATCCCCATTGTTGTCTTCTTTATTTTCTTCCCCTTTTGGGCTTCCTCTATGAGAGTTGCGGCCACTCTTAGGGCTTCAACCAACTCTCCTTGCTCTAGGTCTACCACCTTTTCTACCTCTTTATCCTTTCCATTCCCCTTCTCCCTCATCCCGGGTGTAGGCAACGAACCCCCGTCAAGAGGGGGGAGGGGCCTCCATGGTCATCACAGTCCCAACAACCTAGTCCCGTTCACCATCCTTCACATTTAAAGACTCTGAAGTAAGCTGCTCAGGGTCTTTCTCATCAATCCAAGTTGTTACCTTGCATTCTGATACCACATGCCTATTTTTACCACATTTTTGACAGTGTAGAATAGTATTCTCATACATAATGGCCTGATTCCAGTTCCCCCATTTGGATTTAAGCATCACAAAGTTGGGGAGGGGATTATTCATTGTCACATTCACACAGAATCTTGCAAATACCAGACTATTTTTTCGTCTGGTGACCATGTCCACTGCCACATAGCTTCCAAATGAGTTCCCAATCCATCGTAGCACCTTTTCATCCCAAAATTCAAGGGAAAGACCAGGTAGGCAGACCCACACTGGCGCTGCTTTCTGTAGTTCGACCTCTGGATTGAAGCCTTGCTTCCATTTGGCCATAAGCAGTGTGTGTTTTCCATAGCACCAACTTCCTGTGGACACAAGAGTGTGGTCCTCTATAGCATTAAATCAAAAGAGGAAAAACCCCTCCTCGGCATAGCCGATACAGAAAAATTTCCCTTAACCTTCCATCTGGCCGTGCACCACCTGTGAACCATATCTATGGTGGGCCTGAATGCGACAAATCTCCCCACCAGAGCAAGTTGTAGAGAGGCAAAAATGCCATCAACCACACCATCTGGGACAGCAATCTCTAGGCCAAATTTGCCTACCGAGAAAACAGGGGGAGCAGAGGTGTCAGGAGACTTTCCCCAACACCACATGTTTCCATCCCCCATAGGGCCCTCTTTGTTTTCCACCACATGTTTGGGGCAAGTATCCCCACCTTCCAGACTTTGTGGAAGAGAAGACCCCACAAAGGAGGAAAAGGAGGAATCCATGGCTTTGGGGGCCACACAGCAGTCACAACCATCCCTGTAAGAAAGCACCATGAACAAGTTAGGGAATAGGACCTCTGTGCTCCCTGGGATCCCCAATAGAGCAAAGGCCAAAGCTAACATTCAAAAAATAAACGAGCGGGAAAGTGCATAAAGTTGCAGATCTGCCATACGCCTTGTTAACAAGGCAACTCATCTGTAATATTTTCATTTTTATATTAAAATGGTGATAGTTTAAGTTTTTACCATTGACTGTGCCTCTCAGTAACACTAAGAGGACACTTTTATTAACATCCATAATAGCTCCATATTTTTTTAAACAACATTGACAATGGCATTTTTATGTCATAATTAAATTGATTACTTGAATTATATAACCAAACTAATCATGAACCCCTCATAAATTAACAATATTAATCATTCAGTCATCTGAACAAAATAAAACCAATGTAAGAGATATATCGCACACACATACATAAGCATATTTTTGGTTCACAAGAAAAATTATTGTGTCAGTATAACAAATAATGCTTGGCTTATTTCTATGATTATTAATAAAAACTTTATTACATTAAATGAGGTTTCACAAACATTATTGATATATTAATAATTATTCAAGCCGCAATGCTCTTCTCTTCATTCAATCCTTTTAACATCACTTGTGCACAGCAGCACCACAAAGGCCCGGATTTACTTTAAAGCTTCAGCCCACAACATAACATGCAACAGCAGCAAGTCTGATGGATATTATACTTCAAAAAATAACTATTAGAAAAAATAATTAAATTAAGAGCAAGGAAATTGTTTAATCATAGAGTTAGGTTTAAGAAGTGTTTCCATGAATAACGCAAAACTAAGTGCATACACCAAAACAAAAAGGCAAGGAGACAGGATTTTGAAGGGGGAAAAGCGTAAAAAAAACCCCGTGATAATATTATGAATGGGAAAAATAATGCCTAGAGAGAGAGAGAGAGAGCTATGCTCTTACAATGATATCCAAGAAGAAGAGAAAGAATTGTGTCTAGTGTGTTGTGTGAGAGAAAGAGAGCCATCTCTTTAATAGAGAGGTGAGGAGGGAGTTACATTGTAACTCCCATTCCTATGGATGCCACATATCATAAGTGTGTGAGAAGAGTGTAGGATTCCTCATAAGGAGGAATATCTAAGTTACAAGAATAATATAAAGGATACCTTGGTTTATCCTAGTAAATATGACAGCCAAGGAAAGATTAATTCTAACACCCCCCTTTAATATTTACTTGGGGGTTTACAATCAAAGGGTGTTAAACCCAAATTTGTACAATGAATCTGGAATTTCTCTCTAGAAAGAGGCTTTGTCAAGATA
>MU225537.1:5856240-5889151 GCA_018584345.1 Thuja plicata
AGATCTTTGATGATTTTGGTTATTTTGATTACTGTTAGATGATCTATTGTTATTTTGACTTTTAGAGACATAAGCATGTTCATGAGTTTTAATTATACCAAATTGAATCAATTTTGCTTCCTCTTGATGTAACGTATTTTGAAAGATGACATAAGTGAGTTGAGATGCAAGACTAGGAATAGCTAACTAAGAGTAAATATTTGTAATAAACTGTTGAAACTGTCTAGACAAACATTTACGAATAATTATGTGGATGATTCTTAAATCAGAAAGAGGAACTTGTAAACCAATAAGTAAAACTTTAATGGAATCAAACTTGAGCAATAAATTGTCAACAAAGTTAAAGTCGGTATACCTGAGGTCTTCAAGTTGGTCTTGAAGCTGAATTTTCCGAGTCTCATATGCACTGTCATAGATATTTTGCAGGATGTCCCAAGCCTGATGGGCTTCTGTATAGGTAGAAATTAAGACATACAATTCAGGACTTAAGGAGATCCCAATTAAACCAAGTGCTTCCTCATTTTTAGTCTACCAATTAGTTTGGTCAACTTGAGAAGCAGTGGCTGCTGGTTTGGAACTGGCATTAGTAGCAATGTCTGAAATATGTCTGAATCTAAAGATGAAATTCATGTGCATTTTCCATGCATGATAATTGGTGCTAGTTAACTTTATTTCTGGCATCAAGGTGGTCATAGTTAAAAAAGGAGATAAAAGAAAGCAGAACCAAACAAAACTAAGAAAAGAAACACAGATCTAGCTAAA
Source organism: Thuja plicata (assembly GCA_018584345.1). Classification (NCBI taxonomy): domain Eukaryota; kingdom Viridiplantae; phylum Streptophyta; class Pinopsida; order Cupressales; family Cupressaceae; genus Thuja; species Thuja plicata. Next base: position 5,857,003 of record MU225537.1, read on the forward strand.
TGCACTTGCATGCAACAATAGAAAGCTATAAAAGATTACGCTAAGGAGGCGTGCAAGGAAGGCCAACAACCAAAGGAAAAACAAAACCTAAGAAAACTAAGAGCAAAAAGATCTCGATTAAGCTGTTATGGATTAACAGATAATGACAAGAATCTCTTGCATGCAAGGAGAAAAAAAACTACTAAAACAAGCACAACCCTGCAAAAAACAGACAAGTTAGATAACACGATAAGCAAATAACAATAATCTTACAACTATAAGGAATAAAAGCTAATTTATAACTAATTAAAAAGGTGAGAACTAAATAACCAACTAACAAACTAAACTAAAATTATAAATGAAAAGAATGAATAAATAAGATTAAACTATAATATATAAATTAAAACTATTTGAAACCAAATCTATATTAAAAAATGATAAGATTTAAACTAAATGTAAAAAAAATTACAAGATTAAACTAAAACTATTTAAAAAGTATAAGATTTAAAACTAAATCTATTTAAAAACTAAAGATTAAACTAAATCTATTAAAAAACTAAAGATTAAATTAAATCTATATAAAAACTAAAGATAAAACTAAATCTATACCATTTATTAAACTAAATAATGAACCCAAAAAAACAAAAGATTAAACTAAAAGTTGGAGACCACACTAAAAGTGCTTTCACGGGTTTGGAGAGGCCGAAGCCTGTGGAAGAAGGGTTCCACGCTCAATCTGATCTACACAGTCCTTCGAATCCAAGCAGAATTTGTGTGCTTGGTCGTGGTGTTTCTCGTAACATAACCCTACAGTAGCTATTATCCTTACATCGAGTTAGTTGGAACAGACAGTACCGCACTGTGTTGTGCCCATTAAGCCCAACTGAGGATCAGATTTGGGAGTTAAAAAAAACATAAGAGCCAAAGGGTGATAAGAGTGAGATTTGACCGATTTTCGGTTGTTATATCAAAAAACAAAGAGTGATTGATACTGCAGCAGCTAATGGGTTTTTGGGATGGCGGCAATGGAGAATATGGTGGTGGCAGTGGTGAAGCGAAGGGAAATGGTTGGAGTTGCAGAGACAGCGGCTTGAATTTTTTTCAGGAAAGATGAAGAGGCAAAGATTGAACAATGATGATATGAAGGAGGAAGATGGGAGTGGTAATAGCAAGAAATGGGGACAAGGATTTAGATATTTCAGATAAAATATCAGATAACAAGTAAAAACTGTTGCTTGACTCTAATCAACAGAGTACAATGCCCTTCATCATTAACCAAATCATTCTCAATCACACATTTACAGAGATATATAATGAACAAGTGAGAGTTCTCCTTGGCACAGATGCCTCAAACAAGAAATTAGATGCTGTAAAGAATCACAGAAAACAAGTTACAAAATAGAGTACTATGCATTTCATTAGATAGATACAGTATTTAAAATTGAATGCATGCATAAATTAAAAACCTAAAAACTGAAATGCAGAGAATAGTTCAAAAGAAAAGAAATGCATGCAAAGAATAACAAATGGAGTGAGCAAGAAATTGCATGTAAATAAGTAATGATGAGAAGAAGAAAAATGGAAATTGCTAAAAAAAGAATAAGTCATGCAAAGGAAATATTTTGAATTTACTTTTTAATATTATATTAAAGATCCTTTTTATTAAAATAATTGAAATGTGAATAAAGATACCAAAAGAAAGCAATATATAAATTAGATTTTTAAAAGAATTAATCATTACTAAAGATAAATAGAGAAAGGAAAATTGAAGATAACTTTTAGAATAAAGAAAAATTGATTTTGATTTTTTCCTCAAAAAAACATAAGTAATATACTCTCTCAAGAGTCTCCGATATTGGAGTGCACCAAGATATGGTAGCTCTTTTACCTACACACTCAAAAAATGATTAAACCAACCTACTCTGATACCATGTTAGAAAAAATAATGAAATGAAGAGCAAGGAAATTATTTAATCATAGAGTTAGGTTTAAGAAGTGTTACCATGACTAACGCAAAACCAAGTGCATACACCAAAACAACAAGGCAATGAGACAAGATTTTGAAGGGGAGAAAGCATAAAAAAAACCCCGTGATAATATTATGAATGGGAAAAATAATGCCTACAAGAGAGAGAGAGAGAGAGAGAGAGAGAGAGAGAGAGAGAGAGAGAGAGAGAGAGCTATGTTCTTACAATGATATCCAAGAAGAAGAGAAAGAATTGTGTCTAGTGTGTTGTGTGAGAGAAAGAGAGCCATCTCTTTAATAGATAGGTGACGAGGGAGTTCCATTGTAACTCCCATTCCTATGGTTGCCACATATCACAAGTGTGTGAGACAAGTGTTGGATTCCTCATAAGGAGGAATATCTAAGTTACAAGAATAATATAAAGGATACCTTGGTTTATCCTAGTAAATATGACAACCAAGGAAAGATTAATTCTAACACCAACCAAACAAAATATAAAATAAATAGGTAAATTACCTATCAGATCCAAATCTTGAGAGTGATCCTTCTGTTGGAACAGGGCTACTGAGTTGGTTGTCTGAGAGATTTCTGAATAATACAAGTCAAAGCATTAGTTAGTGATGGTAATTTCTCACCGAATGCACTTGAGTGAAAAATTTGAAATACATTTGAAAACCTGCACACTAGATGAAATAATATCCAACACAATTTATACAACATAGAAGAATAGATTTATGGTTTAACAATGAAAACCAAAGAGAATGGTGACTTACAAGAAACGGAGGTTGGATAGTTGGACAAGTGAGGTGGAATATATTGCATGTAGTATTATATTTGTGTTCTTTAAACATATATTTTTAAGTTGGGTACAAGTGTTTAATTTATTGGCCTTTTACTTAATTAAAGATTACAAGTATTTATTATAAAAAACAAAAAAATTAATTACATTTAATAACATTATAGAGTCTTTGGATAACTTCAATATTATATTTGTTTTGATTGCAAGCATTTATTACAAAGAAACAAAAATTGATTTATTGATCCTCTACTTAATTAAAGATTATTATAAAGTGTGTTTGGTAAATTTTATAATATAGTTTTGTTCTCTATAAGTAATTTATTTTTGGTTGGGTATTCTATTTAGAGTGTTTGATTTATTGGCCTTCCACTTAATTAAAGCTTACAAGCATTTATTACAAGAAGAAAAAAAAAAATTACATACCTTAACACTATGGATTGTGCTTGGTAAGTTTAATATTATATTTATGTTCTCTAGAATTTTTTTTGGGGTTGGTTACTCTCCTTGATGGTGTTCCATTTAATGCTCTTCCACTTAATTAAGGATTAAGGCATATATTGGAAGAGAAAATATTTTTATTTGTATCAAAATTTTGAAGTTTAACAACAATTATTTTGTTAATGTATGCATTTTTATTAATAAAATATACAAATATAATAACTATTATATATATATCTTAAAATTATATCTATTTTGAGGGTCATGCAACATCTTCTGGTTGAGGTGGTGGTACAACTTAATATTCAAAATCCTAAGGATAGTAATGTGCGAGGTGGTGGTACAACTTAATATTAAAAATTCTAAGGATAGTAAGGTGCGAGGTGGTGGAGGAAGTGAGGATGATCAGCTAGAGTTGGTGAACTCTTCATAGAATAATTGCTCAAAGCCCAAGTATGGCTAGGATAAAAAACTTCCGTTTAATTTCCCCAAGACCCTTAAATGGCCTGACAAGGTTTGTCAGTCTCAAAGGGTAGCTCTCTTTTTCGGGATTATCATCCATGCCCCAGTATAAGGGCTCCAAATCATTGAATGTGGAGGTTGATGGGGATTTTCATTGGAATATTATGGATGGGAAAGGAAAGAAGAAAAAGAAGTCAGAACTTGGCAGTTAAGGTGAACTTGGCAGGCCTTCTCAAAAGGAGTGGATGGAAATAGAAATAGACAAATAGGTAGCAAGTGGGAAACAAAGAACTATACATGGGATCTCCAATGCTAAAAAGAAGAATAAAAAATAAGCGGAATACTCCTAAAGAGGGAGTTGCACCAACCTAAAGAGGGTTTGTTTTCTTGCGTTAACTATTTTAGTTATTATTTATATGAAGATTATGTATTGGAACATGTGAAGGCCTCAATAGCCTCTCCAAGTAGAATATGTTAAAGTATGTTATCCAAGAGAAAAAATAGATATACTGCTCATTCAGGAAACTAAAATGAGCAAAGAAATTTTTGAGAAGATTGCTCACAAAATTTGGTTTGGGGATGCTTGGGTGACCTCAGAATCTATTGGAGCTTCGGGTGGTTTCGCTACTCTTTGGGATCATGGTAAAGTCATAGATTCTCTTCTCCGCTCCTCAAATAAGAGTATGATTATTTCTTATCAAAATATTATTCTAGGCCAATCCTGGAATTTGATTAATGTGTATGCCCCTAATGTGCGAGCTCTAAGAAGATCTTTGTGGGATTCATTTTCTTGCCTTATGGAGGGTAATAATCAGGATAAATGGATGATGGGAGGGGACTTTAATTCTCCCTTATATTCTTTAGAGAAATCTAGAGGAACTAAATATTTTACTGAAAGTATGACAGATTTAGGATACTTTCTTACATGTTTTGATTTGATGGATATTGATCTACATGGGGAAGATTTTACTTGGTCTCACATAAGGCAAGGAAGATGCTAATTTTCAATGATTAGTTATTTATTAGAGGATGACAAATTGAATTGATTCTTAAGGAGAAGTCAAGATTTCTATTCAAAGGAGGAAGTGTCCCATAGGGGTGAAATCACAATAGTTTGTCCCACTTTTTGGGAAGAAAGAATTCAGTCTTCCAAAAATAAATTTGTTTTTAATGGCTTCGTGCAAAGTACTCTCTTCGCGCGAAGTGGTTAATCGACTTCGCACAAAGTACCCTATGTGGGGTACTTCGTGCGAAGTGGGGTCTTCGCGCGAAGTACCCCACATAGGGTATTTTGGGTGAAGAACCCCTGTGCGTGAAGCCATTATTCGTCATGTTTTTTTATAAATTTTTGACTACGCATTTCATTTTCACCATTGACTATTCGAGATTTTGTGGACCCGGGGCTTAGAGCGAACCAATGACGTCCAGTACGACATCAGCACCTCCCGAGCTTCTTTGACCTCTTCTAATTTTTAGCAGTATCAGGTAAAGGAATTTTTCTCATTTTTTATTATAAATTATATGTTTTATATTAATTTTAGCTAATTATTTGTTTTAAATAACATTTAGTTTGTAGAAATGTTAGAAAATGATAGTTGAAATTTAGAATATGTTAGAAAATTATAGTAGTATGTTAGAAAATCATAGTAGAATGTTAGAAAACATAAAAAAATCATAGTATAACTATTACAATATGTTAGCAAATGTTATAAAATTGTAACTTAGTATACATTAGAAAATATTAGAAAATTGTAAGTTAGTATACATTAGAAAATATTAGAAAATTGTAACTTAGTATACATTAGAAAATATTAGAAAACCGTAATTAGAATGCTAGCAAATGTTATAAAATTGTAACTTAGTATGTTAGAAAATGTTAGAAAATGATAGAAAATCATAGTATAATGTTACCAAATGTTAGAAAATATTTACAAAACATTAGAAACCATAGTATAAATGTTAGAAAATGTTAGAAAACATTAAGAGATCTTATAAAATTTATTTAAAAAATTTGTTTTTAAATTGATTTTAAAGTTAGTAAATTTACTCTCTCTCTCTCTCTCTCTCTCTCTCTCTCTCTCTCTCTCTCTCTCAATTATGTATATATACATTTTAGAGTTACATGAATATATGTTNATTTTAAAGTTAGTAAATTTTCTCTCTCTCTCTCTCTCTCTCTCTCTCTCTCTCTCTCTCTCTCTCTCAATTATGTATATATACATTTTAGAGTTACATGAATATATGTTATTCATGTAGATTTAAATGTTAAATTATTATCCTAGGAGGATTGAGCCTTTGTACATGTCCTAGTACACTTTAAGACACTTTGAGGACCCAAGTAGTACACCTTAGGACCCTTTAGGACCCTATTGTGACATAAAACTCTTTAAGAACCCAAGTAGGACCCTTTAAAATACCTAGGATGACCTATTAGAACTCTTTAATCTATACCTAGGACCCTTAAGACCTAATGGGGCCTATTAATCTAATAATTAGTACATCTAAGGACCCTTTAGTACACCCTATGTTCCTTTAGGACCCCTATTGCGACATAAAACTCTTTAAGAATCCTTAGGATCCTTAAGACATAGAATAGGACCACTTAAGACCTAATAGGACTAATATGACCTATTAAAACCAATTAGTACATCGTAGGACCCTTAAGACCTAATAAGACCACTTACTTGACATAATAGGACCTATTAAAACCAATTAGTGCACATCCAAGGACCCTTTAGGACTATTAGTAGACCCTAGGTCATTTTAGGACCCCTATTGTGACATAAAACTCTTTAATAACCCTTAGGATCCTTAAGACCTAGAATAGGACCACTTAAGACCTAATAGGACCCCTTAAGACCTAATAAAACTTGACTTAAGACCTACAAGGACTATTATGACCTATTAAAACCAATTATTACATCCTAAGACCCTTAAGACCTAATAAGACCACTTACTTGATGTAATAGGACCTATTAATACAAAGTAGTGTACATCAAAGGACCCTTTACGACTATTAGTACACCCTATGTCACTTTAGGACCCCTATAGTGACATAAAACTCATTAATAACTCTTAGGATCCTTAAGAACTTAAATAGGACCACTTAAGACCTAATAGGACCCCTTAAGACCTGTTAAGACTGGACTTAAGACCTAATATGACTAATATGACCTATTAAAACCAATTAGTACATCCTAGGACCCTTAAGACCTAATAAGACCACTTACTTAACCTAATAGGACCTATTAATACCAATTAGTGTACATCCAAGGACCCTTTAGGACTATTAGTACACCCTAGCTCCCTTTGGGACCCCTATTAAGACATAAAACTCTTTAAGAATCCTTAGGATCTTTAAGACCTAGAATAAGACCACTTAATATGTAATAGGACCCCTTAAGACTTAATAAGACTGGACTTAAGACCTAATAGGACTAATATGACCTATTAAAATTGGATAGTACATCCTAGGACTCTTAAGACCTAATAAGAACACTTACTTGACCTAATAGGACCTATTAATACCAATTAGTACATCCAAGGACCTTTTAGACCTAATAGGATCCTTTCAGACCTAATAGGGCCCCTTAAGACATAAAACTCTTTAAGAATCCTTAGGATGCTTAAGACCTAGAATAGGACCACTTAAGACTTAATAAGACCAAAATTAAGACCTAATAGGACAAATATGACCTATTCAAATAGATTAGTACATCCTAGGACCCTTAAGACCTAATAATATTACTTACTTGACCTAATGGGACCTATTAATAGTAATTAGTACATCTAAGGACCCTTTAGACCTAATAGGACCCTTAAGACCTAATAGGACCCCTTAAGACCTATCAGGACCACTTACTTGACCTAATAGGACATATTAATACCCCTTAGTACTTCTAAGGACCCTTAAGACATATTTAGATATATTTTAACTATATTTTAGCTATATGACCCTTACTAATATGACCTAATTTAACTATAATTTTATATATTTAGATATTTATTTGGACATTTTACACACAATTATAACATATAATCAAGTACTTAATTATTAACACTTAGCTTTCATGTATGTTACATCTATATGACCACTCAGGATGTACTATCCCATGAAGTACCAGCTCAAGATGCACCTCGCACTCCTGATCTGGCAACTATTTTTCAAACAGCTCAGGTAGAGATGGATCGAATCAGAGAGTCCATCCATACATTTGAGCCAAGTGGCATATATAGATCCTAGATATTTGTATCATTGTATTGAGGAGTTTGGAGGATATGACTTTTAGATTGAGATCCCACTCTTCCTTCACACCATAGGTTGTTGATACTATTTTTTGAGAGTTGAGAGCTGAGGTATCAGGTGATGTTTCCTTGGAGACGGTCCAGAGCCATGTCCCCAAGGAAATCATCAAATATGAGGTTTTCCTATTTTATGAGGGGAAGCCCAAGGTGAGGGTATATCAAGTTAAACGATGTGAGATTCCTTAGATCACATGCATGATATACCCTTATTTTCTTGCAACATGTGGTTGTTTTCCTAATAACGACCAGATTCCATTATATTTTGCACAATAGTTGTACGTTCAGTTCCATTTGGGACTCAGGGTCAACTATTTAGATCTTCCTGGATATTATGGTTAGGGGCGCGGTAGATTTTCTAACCATGATCATTATCATATGGCTGATCAAGTTGTACGTACTCACAGAGAGTTGGTTGGGAAGAGGACTCTATCCATGGGACTGGCGATGGCTGCTACTATAGATAGAGTGGTCATTGCTTCCCAGAGGGGAGTAGTGGAAAGGATAGCAAAGATTGCTTTTGTAGCCATCTCCATCACTTTAGATATCATGGGAAGATATATTTTGACTAGACTGAGTCAAGCCAAATCATCTTCAGTGGCCTCGTCTAGTACTTCTATAGTGGTAGCGATAAGGCATATAAAGCTATAGTTCTTCCTCCACCTAGAGAGATACGAGTTCTTTCTAGACATCATAGTCATTTGGATGTGGCACTTTACATTTTGGAGGATCTCCTGTAGTCATATTCTTATATTATAGACATGCAACAAATTCTAGTACACTTAGTCAGAGATGTCATCAGACTTACACGGGGTCATGTAGTTCCATTGACAGATGACACACCAGCTAGTCAGGCACAACATAGTTTACAACACTCTGCAAAGTGTTCTGCACCCATAGATCAGTCTATAGCTGCAGAGCCAGATATACAGGTTGGAGATGTACACATCACAGTTGAGGTCCTAGACACATTTGATGACCAGTTGCATGAGTTAAGACAAGTGGAAACTGGCACTGATGTTGGATCATTTATGGATTTTTTATTGCATCCTAGTGGTTCAAGCTCTATAGCACTCCCCTCCCAGCTACAAATACCCCTACACTCTTCAGTACTAGACACATTCAGGACTGGAGGTGGTGTGAGTGATGTAGTTTTTGTTAATGATATGATGGTGCAGTGCACTAATGATCCTCTTGGTCCTGAGACCCAGGTATATAAAGTTATCTTTTCTTCTTTCTTGGAGTTTTAGTGAATAATTAATTATAGATGTGTGTATTGATGTTTATTCAATGTATAATATTTTGCAGTCACAGTTAGTAGAGCACATTACCTCTAGTGTAGGCTCAGAGCATCTTCATATGAGAGATTCAGTAGATGTGACACCTACTAGTGGTCAGGTAATTTTTAAATATATATAGGTTTAAGAATGCATGTGTATACTTGTAACATGTATTTAAATATATTTCAATTACTTTACATAATATATACAATGCACACATATATAACCAACTGTTATACTAAATTTGCAGGGGTCAACTGCTGCTTCACAAACAGAGGATGATCATGACACTCAGGCATAGCACATTAATTCTAGTGTGGGCTTAGAGCATCTTAATAGGAGAGATTCAATAGATGTGACACCTACTAGTGGTCAGGTGAGTTTTAAATATATGTAAGTTTAAACATGCATTTATAATGTTTCAAGTATTTTAGATTATTAAATATATACATGTATTTATATTCACAGGGATCAGTTGCTGCTTCACAGCCAGAGGATGCTCATGGCAGTTGGTTAGAGGGTTTATTTTTTTTCTTGTGCCTAGATGACTCCCTATTTTAGGACATGTTGTGTACAAATCTTTGATTTGAGACTCATTGTAGATGTCATTATTATATGTTTGATATTTTCACTTTATGATTCGAGACATATATTTATATGCTATCTAGACTTCTAGACATAGATGATTTATGATTTGACATTATATAGACTTATAGATATGGTTTTGATTTGATTATATGGTTTCATTTGATTGGTTGATTTGATTATATGGTTTCATTTGATTAGATGACATGATTTGATTAGATGGTTTCATTTGATTAGATGATATGATTTGATTAGATGGTATGATTTGATTAGATGATTTGATTAGATGGTTTCATTTGATTAGATGATATGATTTGATTAGATGGTTTCATTTGATATGCAATCTATAAAAATATTTGAACAATCAAAGCATACATATAAAACCATACATGTATACAAGCATATATATATTTAAAAGCATACATAAGTAATCTAACTCATGTCATTAGTAATCTAACAAATGCCCTAAGGGGAGGTCTTAAGGGAATGTCTTAAGGGGATCTAATTAATATCATAAAAAATAACAAGTTAATATGTAACTAATGGAATATAAGTTAATCAACAAATATATTTCTAACTTACATACAATCATTGAACAATCAAAGCATACATATGAAACCATACATGTATACAAGCATATATATAAAAACATACATAAGTAATCTGACTAATGTCATTAGTAATATAACAAATGTCTTAAGTGGAGGTCTTAAGGGGATATCTTAAGCAGATCTAAATAATATCATAAAAAATAACCATATAATATGTAACTAATGGAATATAAGTTAATCATCTTATATATTTCAAACTTATATAAAATCATTGAACAATCAAAGCATACATATAAGACCATACATGTATACAAGCATATATATAAAAGCATACATAAGTAATCGAACTAATGTCATAAGTAATCTAACTAATGTCATTAGTAATCTAACAAATGTCTTAATGGGATGTCTTAAGGGGATCTAATAAATATCATAAAAAATAACAAGTTAATATGTAACTAATCTAATATGAGTTAATCAACTAATATATTTAAAACTTACATAAAATCATACATATAAATATATTAAAATCATTAACAATAACTATTCTAACTCATTCTAGAACTAACATGTCATAAGTTTAATCTACCTAATTTCATCATGTTTTACTATTCAAACTAATGTCTTAAGGGGATATTTAACTAATATGCAATCGATAAAAACCATATGTATACAAGCATATATATAAAATCATACATAAAATTCTATATATTAAATCCATTGAACCATCAAATAGGTCCATCATATATCAACAAATTATAGTCCATCATATGTTTAAATATACAAACAAAGTATAGTCCATTTAATCCAGAGATATCAAGTAGGTCCTAACACATGAAATAGGTATACATATTATACTTTTTAGACCAACTCAAGTGGTTCAAACATTTCATGGAGAAAATGAAATATTCTCTAATGATCATCACTATCTAACCTCCACTTACGATGTACACGTTGAGATTTAACTATATGGAGACAAACGGTGGTGGCAGCTACTAGGTGACTATATTGAAACACCTTATTGTCTATTTGGTAATCAACAAAGTGAATATCATGTCGAATTACTTTGATTTTCTTGAAATATGTTCCCTCTAAAACAATTGAACCCGTAAGTCACAAATTTTAACAATATAAATTTAAACAAACTAAATTTACAAATTTACAAATTGAGTTCAATATATTGATGAAAAATATATACAAACCTATGGGGAACAACATTCAATCACTTTCTTTAGGTTCAAGTAACTTCATTCTCTCTGCAGTACAATGCAATAAATAATAACCAACTCCTTTTATATTTCCACGCTCAGCAATCACTGCAAAGACATCTCCTGCACAATATATATATATATATATATATATATATATATGTATGTATGTATGTATGTATGTATGTATGTATGTATGTATGTATGTATGTATGTATGTATGTAGAGATATATGTGTGTGTGTGTGTGCATCTTAAAATTTACTTAGTTCAATCTATATATCTATCTATCTATATATACATGTAGCTCAATGGATAATATAATGTGAAATATATACTTACCATTTTTGACCGATCCCGAGATATGATTGTAAATAGTAGAAATCAAAGGAACATCATGAAATTTTTCATCTTCATCTCTATCAAATGTATCAGTAACAACTAGTGGCACTAGATTCCATGCACCTACATATCCACGGTCTTGATTGATGCATTCCTCATAATTGTCAACAATGTAGTGACAACAAAAGCATGAGTAGTCCCTAGTGTTTAATGTCCAATTGCAACAATTCGTACTCATAACTGAATGCAAAGATCATGTCTTTTCTATCCTCTTGCAACCATGCAAAATTTTTCTATCTACACCTGAAAAAATCCATATATAATACATTCTATAAATATAATTTGAATAAAGAATACATAAAAAATTTAAACACTTGAATAAATATATATATCGTGCACACATGAATAATTTAAAAATGTGTGCATACCTTTTATCTTGCAAAATTTTCTATGTGGTGCCGCTTGAGTCATTCCTGATGACGTGTCATTCTCGTTTGGTGTGAAATATGTCTTGCACCATTCAACAATATCATGTGCATTTTTTTATATTAACTCCCTTATAACTCATTTGATACTTTCATAGAGCATGTTTGATGTAAGCTCCAGCACCATCATGTTCACCTTTTCCATGTCCACTCTCAAAGAAACTCCAGACATGTGGTATGTTTTCATTATGATAATATCTAGATAGTGCATAAAATGGTCTGGATGATTTGTATTGTGCAGCACATCCATCTGAACAAACATAATGTTTATCAATTTTTATACCTCTTTCTTTCAAATTTACAAAAAAAAATCTAGAAGCAATGTTCTACATAATGAATGTCTTGCTCTCTATGATCACTTATATAAAAATGATATTCTTTCTTGATGACCTGTGCTTCAAATGTGCTATGAATACCATCCAAGTCTAATTGTGCATGTCGATAACACACATGTACTATAATAGTAATTTTCTCTAAAAAAATAGTATTCTGATTGAATTTCCTTTTTATGAATAAAGGAATAGATTTCTACAAAATCAAAAATTGATACAATAGTTCCAAGTGGAAACTTGTCTCTTAGTGTTTGAAATTGTTTTTGATTAAGTAAAACAGGTTTTGCAGGGTGCCTGAAACCTAAAATATAGCAAAATTGGAAAGTACGCCCAGACAAAAAAAAATAGAGTCAAAAGATGAAATAGGCCACCACAGGGCCACAACAAAACCAAACTAAACTACTAAAAAACAAAAAACACAAGGACAACCCAAAGAGCTAGGGGAAATAATCAGGAGATGTCCACCATCAAGCTTGTCGTCTCAGACTGGAGGATCTCCATCTTAGTAGTAGAATCACTTATCTTCTAGAGATCTGTCGGGGTATCATTCTCCTTATTATTCTTCGCACTAGCCCATATCCTCTTACTAGGTCCCTCTTCCATATTTTGCTCTTTTTCTACACAGGTGTATTGGCCGCATCAATCCCTTTAGGTTTCTCTTCCAGTTTTTAAATGAGAATCTTGGTATGCTCATTAGAGGCTTTGAGTGTGTTAAAGCTCTTTTCAGCAATGCTTTTAAGGGTCTCCTCAAACCTGAGTATCTTATCCTCCATTTTTATGACCCTCATACTCAGATTCATTTGATCTTCAACAGTGCTATTAACATTGGTATTGTTTGTCCCTTTTTCTTTGTTCTTGAGCTCCCCCACTTCATAGAATAACCATTTAATGTATCTGTAGTTTTTGAGCATGTCATTCCTAGCATTATTGAGAAGATCCATCTCAAATTCCCTTGAATTATCACTGAAAACAATCATAGCTGGGTTAATCAACTCCTCCAGCTTAATCCTTCCATCCTCACCTTCAATAACTTTGGGATTAATGACTTCCTTGGCTATCCCCATTTTGGCAGTTTTAACATCAAAATTATGCCAACCCATTTTCCTCCCCTACACAGACATGTAGCAACAATAATCACGTTTGGAATTGTAGGGTGTTTGGAATTGTTGTTCTTGCCACTTTGCAAAAAAAGCATGATGAATGTAGGGTTGAATCATTTTTTTTAATTTGCCCATAAATACTCCAACATTTATATCCTCTTCCACATGTTCTAATCTTTTGGATTCTTTCCCAAAGTTTGTTTCATTCTTTACATATTTGTAACTCTTGTAATTTACCATCTTTGTTACATCAATGTTTTCATTTCTTAAAGGAAAAAGAGTCAAATCAACACATGTTTGACATATTCCTTTTTATGCAAATTATTTGTCCAGATGCATCATCCCTTTTGTCACATAAAATAGATGATATGAACTCACTTCGTCTACTAGGAGGATCATTTTCAAAACCGTAAGTGTATTCTAAAAACTTTCAAAAAACATGATAGTGTAGATCAAATTCAATATGATAATGACAACAACAAGTTTCAAACACTTTGTATGTCTTGATATAATATGGCTTCAATCTTTCAAACAATGTTTTCCCAATATTTATATTAGGATTTGAACTACAAAATGACACATACATTTCATGTTGTGTTGTGTCCAACCAATGTTTTGTATGATATTCATATTGATTAGCTGAAATTCTATGTTTGATAACATCTCTACTGTTTGATGAAGGACGTGTATTATCATTCCAAAATAATGTGACCAGATTCTTGATTCCTCCATCAATCCTATCAAAACAAGGAGCTCTACATATGATTTCTCAATTGCCTTCCAAGGTGCTATCATCCAAAAGAATTCTCCTATCAATATATTGTGATATTATTTTCCTACTAAAACCAATCCGAGATGAAACTAAAGATATTTGTCTTTTTTCTGAGCATAGTGTTACCTACAATGGATGTCAACATAAATTTTCTTGTAATGGTCTTATCTTTAGTTCAAGATTGCTTCCCTTCCTGGTTCAAACCTTTCCTAAGACTTTCAATCATATCAGTTTGCATGTCAACAACTTTTCTCTTCTTTGATGTTGTGTCTATACCCAATAATTTTAATGCCCCTTCCAACTTTTTGTTTATAAGTACAACTGAAAGCAATTGAGATTGTTCAAGTGTTTCAAAATTATCAAATATAGCCAATATTTCTCTTTCTCTCTTATTAATTTACCTCTTCTTAGCAATACTTAAGGGTTGAACATTGGCAAGTGATCTAAAATTCTCCACATCCATTGTAAGTAAATGATCTAAGTTTCTATAATGAATATTTATCTTTACAATTTGAGCTAAATTTATAAGTTCATCCATACCATTAGGAGCATGTGATCCCGACCCTTCTCCAACATCAATTGCTTGAGCTTCCGTAGGGAGTGATCCCGACCCTTCTTCAATGTGCAATTCTTCGACTTGACTTGACCCTCCTACTTCAACTTGTCCTTCACCTTCTTTAGTTTTATGATAATATGCCAATGTAGCTTCACGATTTCTTTGTTTGGTACCAGATGACCTTTTTCTAGAAGATTTACTTTGTCTTGCCTTCTTGTTCCCCATTTCTTCTCTCCAAAAAATATCTTCCAAAAGATCAGCAATAAAAATTCTCTTCCTCAAAAAAATACTTTGATCTACTATTTCTCATCTACAAAATTATGCCTTTGAAAAAATAGAAATAGCAATCCTTCTCCACAAAATGCCATTGTAAAAAATTGATTAATAGTCAAAAAAGACAATTAACTTATTTTGATTTGGTTAAAAATGGAAAGAAAAAAACTTTACATTTATACCATTCTAAATTTTTTTTTAAAACAAATTCATAACTAGCTGACCTACTTCGCGTGAAGTAGGTTGGGTAAAATTCCAGCGGGTTGTTTCTCGCTAGACTTTTTACATAAGGGTCTTCATGTGAAGACCCTCAGATGGCTTTTCACGAATGGGTGCTTCGCGCAAAGGGGTGCTTCCTGCGAAGACCCATAAATTGAAAATTTTCCCTCAGATCAAAGAAAACTCCAAAAAAATGGTCTTTCAAGGCCTGGGACAAGGACCCAACAAGATGCCTTTTCTGAAGTACATGATGTCAAATGATACTATTTGGGACCAGCTTTCTAATGACTATAATTTTAATACATATTGAGTTCATTCTTACTTTCAAATATTACTTTAACTAAATATAGGTTGTTTGGTCATTCAACAACTTGTCTCTTCAAGGCTTTCGAAAATATAGTAAATTTTTAAAAAGAATATGAAAAATACATAGGAAATGAGTATTTGTTTCACCTTTCTATACAAAAAAATAAAAAATGAATTTTGATATATACAAATGAAGCTAGAGCGATCCAAGTGACCTTATGTTTAGAAAATATAAACATGACTAGCAAGTAAACTTTTATTTTCCACTTGAATGCAACCAACCATAAATATGAATCTATTAGTTTGAATCCAAGCTAGACATGCTCTATAGTTATACTATGGAATGAGATGGGGAAAATCCTGTGAAATTTTAATCTAAATCACTATCGCATATATATTAAAGTTTCAATGTGTGTGTGTGTGTCTATATGTGTGTGTGTGTGTATGTGTGTGTGTGTGTGTGAGAATGCAATATAATACTCATACTGAGTATAATATATATTTAATTTTCTATCCCAAATCTATATATATTGATGTAATGTATAATATTACAATATCATATCATATTTTATATAATGAATATAAAATAGTGAATCCCTCCCTATATATCCCATTTACATGACCAGCTGGAAGATGGTACTTATAATTCCAATATTCTTGCCACACCTCACTTCATTCCACAGGAATCTTGGAGCTTCTTGAATGATCTTCGAGACACACCTGCGGATTTGTTGCATAACTATTTTGGGCTATCTTTTGACAAATCTAACCTGGCATTCACGGATTACATTTTTTGACACGAAAAGTAAAATATTTTTGAGAGATTTTGTAGGTTTCACCATCTTTGGTTAGGGTTTTCAACTTCATCATGGCCATTTGGGGGGTGCATTAGCCTCCCCACATTCGGAATTAGTTTGTTCTCCTCCTCCAAGCTTTTCATCTGTACGATATTTGGCAGTGCTTTGTGCAGAAATCGTAAGTCATATGAATATTATTGCAAATTTGTGCACGTTGATTCTGTTAAATTAGAGGTGTGTTAAGTAGAGTGACACATCCATACTCTTTATTATTGATATTGATAATGTCATTGCATGTTTGATATAAATTTTTATGCTCTCTTTGCATGCTAATTTCTAGAGACGTGCGAGTTTTTCCAAGCAGTAGAAGGGTGTTCTTTATTCCTTCTGAAAGAGGCTTCTCTATTTTCCCATCCATCTCCATGAATTCTTGATTTTGCAAATATTTCAACCGTAAGCTATAATTGACACTCTGAATTAAAAGAAATGCCTTTCTTTCATTTTAATTTTGTATATATGCGCTAATTGTTGTGTGCATGTCGCTCCATTACTTTTGTTATTTTTAATTTTCAAATACAATCCTCGCCATCGGTCGGCTCAATCGGCGAATCTAAGCTCTACTTGCAGGTCCAGTGGCATGGCTCATTTTTAGAGGTGGAATACATTATTTGTGCTTTCATTGTTATTGCAACTAGACTATACAATGATTATGCACTTTCATTACTGCAGATTAGGCTCATTTTTAGAGGTGGAATACATTATTTGTGCTTTCATTGTTATTGCAACTAGACTGTACAATGATTATGCACTTTCATTACTACAGATTTGTAGATAGACTCCTATCCATCAGTTTCGTCAATGCTCTACAACTAAGCTTTATCGCTTTCTATGTATGTCCAAACGGTTTGCATGTTGAGGTAAGCCGTCTATTTTCCAAACTTTCCAAATGAGTCACCTTTAACTAAAATTTGTTTAATGCAAATTTGTATAATGTGTTCCTCTTTGTCTAACCCTGGTGTCCACGCATGGTACTTTTCATTATGGACTTGGTAAGAGTTTTGAAAAAATTGTTATAAGAAATTAGAATGTGCAAGACACAAGTATCTTGTAAGCATTTTGTTCATATTAGTAGTTATTATGAGTTTTTGTAGTTTTTGAGAGTGAAATAATATCTACATTAGTTTATATATTTACATAGGTATTTGATAAATTATAATAAATTTCAGTTCATTATCCCACAATCAGATGCCTAATTTGAAACTATATTATTGTTTTTGTTCACATCCATAGAGACTGTAACTGTGTTTGGTAAACATTTTGGGTGGGCTTTCTATTGTTTCACTATTATACAGTCAACAATCAATTATACTAATGGACATTCCGCCAGCTGAAGTATGTGTGTTGTCACATAACTGCTCAAGAGTAGGATTTCATTTGAATGACACAAATGTTAAAAAAAGTCAGTGAGAAGAGTTCTACGAAGCTGAAAATCAGTAAATTACCCACTTTTCTATCCTGATTGTAATCAAAATATATTAAAAAAAAATTATTTTCTGCATTATTATGGTAGTAGATCTAAGTTTAGGTGACTCTTCTCAGTAATCACCAATAACACCACAAAGACTGTCTACACTTAATAACTATGCTTGTGATTAGTTTCTACTGATTAATTTGATTGTTGGGTATTCTATCCACCCGTTCTCGCCGCTTTCACCCACATCGGAGATATTTTCAAATTTATTGTTTTCCAAATTGGACGGTTTAAATGTTTCCAAAAAAATGTGTAATAATTATGTATGTCTTCAAATTGTGCAGCTTGATCTGATTATTGTGCTCGCCTACCTATCCATTCTCACCGCTTTTACAAAACTTTACCACATTGTACATATTCTCAATTTTATGTATTGAAATTTGTATGTCTTACATGTTGAATGTTTATAAACTTTAGTTTTTCGAAGAAAATATTTGAGTATTATTTAGTTTTAAATCTTTTCAATCCTATATTTTGGAAATATTGTGTTTGGTGTTACAAATGTTTTTGAATTAAGTAGAAGCAAGAGGGTGTTGGCCTGAGGTACAACAATTAGCTAACTAGGGAAGAATTAACAACATATTAATTAAACCTAGAAAGCAACAGAATAGAAAATTAACCATCTACTTCTATCAAAACTTAAAATGATAAAATTGTACCAGCACAAACGTAAAGTTTCAAAACCCCACAAGCGGATAGTATCAATTTTAATTAACAAAAAATATTAACCATGCCACACAGTGATATTAACCATAATTAAAGTTTTAATCTTAAAACTGAAATTAAAACAACAAGCCTAATCATAGGGCTTGAAGTCAGGAGTGCCACAGTTCACATCACCACCCTGGTGCAGCAGAAAATTTATTTGTCATCCCATAAGCACTTGGAAAGCAACAAGTTAGCCCACTCTTCATTCGTAAACTTGAAGAGCTCACTATTACCTTCACCATACTCCTTCCCAACCGAGGCCTTCTGATTTAGCAGACAGAGGGTAGTAGAAGAAGCATGCATAACCTTAAGGGCAAATTTGTTGACATCAGCCATATCCTATTGGTATTGGATAGGTCCCCACTAATTTTGGCCACCGTATTTTCCAGATTAGCAATCTGGTATTTGATTCTTCCCACCAAGCTGATACTCATAATAATTTTGGTACTCTCAACCATAGTGGCTTTCTTAGTACTAGGAGCATTGTCCCCGTTACCCTCATCGACTAAGGTAGGATTAGTGTAATCTTTTCCCTCATCTTGATCAGAACAGTTCTTATCCTCTTGTTGGCTAGGAGATCCCACTAAGGCATCCTCCTAGTCGAACAACTCTTTCATTTCTCTTTTACCCTTCTCTTTAGCGAGATGGGAGGAGCAGCGAGTAGTGTTGGGTTGTGGGATGGTATCCTAAGGGAATTCAAGGTTAATGTAGATCTTTTGACACTTTTTTGGGGGTCGTTGGGAGGATTTTTTATGGGTTAGGTCATGTTTGGATCTAGCCTGAGAGCCAGGGGTATGGTGAGTTTCAGAGGATTTGTGGCTAGCAGCAGAGCTTGAACATCCTATAGAACCCAAGGGTGTGGGAAAACCCTGATTGAGGGAGATCGAAGGTGATAGAGGCTGTTGGGAAGCTTGGTCAATTCCACAATAGGAGGAGGGCGAAGGGCATAGTGGAAGTTATAAATTATGAAAAATAACCCCTGGTGCAGGTAAACAGGTTTTTTCCCCAACAAGATGGACTCATTCACATTAGCAACATTAAACTCCAAAGAGTATAATAGGTAAAACAACAAAAAAATCAAATGTTGTGCCTAAGATGGTTTAAGAATGGAAGGTGGTAGTTATTAAACATACCGTATTGGACCTCCAGCATGAAGTACTTCATGCCTAACTTGCACATTTTCAGCCAGAATTCAGGCAGGTCCGCAGTGCTCTATTCTCCATTTTTGGACACCGGCTTATCTTCATTAGCAAAAAATTGAACAAAGCAAGTTTTTGCCTATGTTGTTGTAGTTTTTTACCATTTTTGGCCCATTGTAGGCATCCCCATATCTTTTCCTATGACATCTTGATTAATCTTGAAAGTGATCCCGTTAATGGTGACCTTTCTTTCATTACATGTCTTCCCAAACTATCATGATATCATTTCATCATGACCCGTAAGGTTCTTCATTAAGGGAAAAATCCCTCCATCTTTGCAAAAGAACAAGACCATAGGGTCAAAGGAAAACTCTTCCTAAATTTTGTCTGGTTTGATCCTATGTCGGTCATAACCCATTTTAGCAGAGACCAGGAAAACAACCCAAACCTAGAAATTTGTTGAGCGAGAGTTGTTTGTAGTCCAACAGTTGTAGTCACCCATGAAACCACAAAAACCAGAGCACAGGTAGAAAGGAGGGCAGTTGCGTGAAATGTTGGAATGAAAATCGTAGCTTAGTCTAAAAATCTAGCTCAGCCTAAAAATCTTGTCATTTCGATTTGGGCTTATAGGACCCCTTTTTTCAGAGTATTGAATTTCTTTCCCCAAGAGTTGTGAAACACCAATGTTAAAAAAAATTAAAACATTAGAGACAATAGGTGCATTATTTTTTATTATATTTTAAATATAATTTTATTCAAAATACTTATTTAAAATTTTAAAATATTTTTTTAATATAATTTTTAATATTATAGTGATTGATGTTATATATTATTTTAAAAATTTTATTCAAATTTATTTTAATAATTATTATATACTTATATATTATTTATTTTATTTCCTTAAAAGTTACTATTATTTTCTTATATGAATTTTAAAAGATAAATAATAATATTAATAAAATATTTATTCAATATACATATTAAATAACTTATTATATGTTATATGACATAAAAAATTTAATAACATTATCTATATATGTATTTTTAAAAGTTACCAATATCAAATTATTAAAATTTTCATATAATATACATATTAAAATTTATAAATTATATAATATTTTGTAATATAATTATTATAAAAATAAATTAAAATAATTCTTATATTTACACCCACTTGTTTTAAGAAAAAAAAGAATTAATTACATACAATACAGTATAAATTTAATTTTGGTTGGGTATTCCATATAGTGTTTGATTTATTGGCCTTCCACCTAATTAAACCTTACAAGCATTTATTGCAAGAAAAAAAAATTAATTATATGCTTTAACACTATGGACTGTGCTTGGTAAGTTTAATATTATATTTATGTTCTCTATAATTTTTGTTTGGTTGGTTACTCTTCCTTGAGGGTGTTCCATTTAATGGTCTTCCACTTAATTAAAGATTAAGGCATATATTGGAAGAAAAATTATTTTTATTTGTATCAAAAAAATTTAAGTTTAAGATTTTTTTTTTGTTAATGTATGCATTTTTTATTAATAAAATATACAAATATAATAACTATTATATATATCTAAATTATATCTATTTTGTGGGTCATCCAACATCTTCTAGATGAGGTGGTGGCACAACTTAATATTCAAAATCCTAAGGATAGTAAGGTTTGAGGTCATGGAGGAAGTGAGGACGGTCAGCTAGAGTTGGTGAACTCTTCAGAGAATAATTGTTTAAAGCCCAAGTATGGCAAAAGGACAACAAACTTCCATATAATTCCCCCAAGACCCTCAAATGGCATGACGAGGTCTGTCAATCTCAAAGGGAAACTCTCTTTTTTGGGATTCTTATCCACGCCCCTATATAAGGGCTCCAAATCGTTGAATGTGGAGGATGATGGGGTATTTGATTGGAATATTATGGATGAGAAAGAAAAGAAGAAAAATAAAGTGGATGTTGGAAGTGAAGGTAAACTTGGCAAGCCTTCTCAAAAGGAGTGCAGGGAAATAGAAATAGAGAAAGAGGTAGCAAGTGGGAAACAAAGAACTATAGATGGGTTCTCCAATGCTGAAAAGAAGAATAAAAATTAAGGGGCATCCTCCTAAAGGAGGTAGTTGCACCAACTTAAAGAGGGGTTATTGGTTTGCATTAACTGTTTCAGTTATTATCCATCTGAAGATTACATCTTGGAACATGTGTGGCCTCAATAGCCTCTCCAATTAGCATATGTTAAAGTGTGCTATCCAAGAGAACAAAATATATATACTTCTCATTGAGGAAACTAAAATGAACAAAGAATTTTTTTAGAAGATTGCTAGCAAAATTTGGTTTGGGGATGCTTAGGTGAATTCAGTCTCTATTGGAGCTTCGAGTGGTCTCGCTACTCTATGGAATCCTGATAAAGTTGTAGATTCTCTTCT
Organism: Thuja plicata; assembly: GCA_018584345.1. Taxonomy (NCBI): domain Eukaryota; kingdom Viridiplantae; phylum Streptophyta; class Pinopsida; order Cupressales; family Cupressaceae; genus Thuja; species Thuja plicata. The sequence goes on from MU225537.1 coordinate 5,879,547, forward strand.
CCGCTCTTCCAATAATAGTATGATTATTTCTTTTCAAAATATTGTTCCAAGCTAGTCCTAGAACTTGATTAATGTGTATGCCCCTAATGTGCGGGCTCTAAGAAGATCTTTGTGGGATTTATTTTAAGGCCTTATGGAGGGTAATAGTCAAGATAGATGGATGCTGGGAGGGGACTTTAATTCTCTCTTATATCATTCAGAGAAATCTAGAGGAACTGAATATTTTAGTGAAAGTATGGCAGATTTAGGATACTTTCTTACAGGTTCTGGGTTGATGGATATTGATCTACAGGGGCGGATTTTACTTGGTCTCATAAAAGGCAAGGAAGATGCTATCTTTCAATGATTAGTTGTTTATTAGAGGATGACGGATTGAATTGATTCTTAAGGAGAGGCCAAGATTTTTATTCAAAGGAGTAAGTGTTCCATAGGTCCCAAAATATTAAATTTCCTCTTTTGAAGAGTCTCTTTCCTCTCAGTCTAGAAATAGATCCTAAAGGATTGTCATTTTGTTCCACCAACCTACTCCACCAAATATAGGAGTAAGGAAAGCTCAATCCATGGCTAAGGGATTGAGAAAACTAGTTGATATTTCTAGAGGTAATCTACCAAGCTTTCCATATAGAATTAAAAGAGGTAGAAGCATGACTAGTTGTGGCTACTTGAATGTAAAATTTAACCAACTTCTCTCATGAGGTGTCTCCCATTAAAGCTCCAATTTTCCATTTAGTCTTTAAGAAAATTTCTTGAGTGTATGGATAAATGATTCTCAATCCTTATATATCCTTATGCTAATGCGATGATGCCAAGATGTAGTAGGTAATCATTTTCTGTTTTCCCACTTGACCCATAGTTTTTTTTTGAATGAGGTTAATTGGTTATAGTAGTTTTTGGATGGAAACCAACATGAAATATAAACATGACTAGCAAGTAAACTTTTATTTGCCACTTGAAAGCCACGAACCATAAATAGGAATCTATTTAGTTTGAATCCAAGCTAGGCATGAGTATAAATACCAAATGTGAATAAGACAAAGTAAATAAATAAATAAATCTAAGAAATTAAAAATTGGTACTAAGCACTACAAAACTCTTATTAGCAAAGAGGCTCTATAGTTATATTATGGAGTGGAATGGGAGAATCCTCTGAAATAATTCTCCATAAAATCTGAAGTCTAATATGAAATCACATATGTATATATGTATGTATATATGTATAAATATATGTATATATATAAATATATGTGTATATATAAAAGTATATGTATATGTACACACAGACGTAAAGAAGATATGTGTGTGTGTGCGCACAACACATAGTATATAATATATATTCAATTTTCTTTTCAAAATCTATATAAATTGATGTGATGTATAACACTATAATTTGATATCATATTATATATATGACCAGTTGGATGATGGTAGTTATAATCCCAATATTCCTGCCACACCTCACTTCATGCCACAGGAATCTATGAGCTTCTTGAATGATCTTGGAGACATGCCTGCGGATTTGTTGCATCACTATTTTGGGCTATCTTTTGACAAATCTAACCTGGCATTCACAGATTACATTTTTCGACAGGCAAAGTAAATTTTTTTTGAGAGATTTCGCAGGTTTCGTCATCTTTGGTTTAGGGTTTGCAACTTCGTTGTGGCCGTTTAGGTTTGCATTGTCTAGAATTGGCATTATCTAATTCCGAGTTTTGTTTCTTCCATGTTTGTGTCCATCCAAAAAAACTAGAACTAGAATTTTAAAATTCCAATTTTGCCCCAAAATGGGCATATGCATCTTCCACCTAAATAGGTGGAATTAGAATTATTCAATTTTTTATAAAACCAACTTTAATATCTCATCAGATTCGTTACTTCTATACACCAAACCTTCATTTCAAAACATGTTCATATATAATATTGCTATATACACACATGTGTCTATGTATACACACACACATGTGTGTGTGTGTGTGTCTATATACATGTGTGAGTGTATACACACATGTGTGAGTGTATATACACATGTGTGTATATACACATATGCATGTTTGTATATATACACATACACACACATGTATGTATACATTCATGTGTGTATATACACATGTGTTTATATATACACACATGCACACATACGTGATATACACATGTGTGTATGTGCATGTGTGTATACACACATGTGTATATACACATATGCACATGTATGTATATATACAAACATGTATATATACACACCTATACACACACATGTGTATATACACACATGTGTGTTCATGTGTGTATATACATACATATATATACATGTATGTATATATACACATATATACATATGTGTGTATATATATTTAAATAAATTAAGAAATAAATAATTAAATATCCTTATGCATATTCTCAGTCATCTTCCAGGTGAACCAAATGTGTTCAACCCATATTCCAAAAATTATTTTCGGGATAAGTATCTTCCAGAATTGCAGCATCTTCTACAATTGACTATATCTATGAAACTAATCAGTGACACTTTAATAAGATAGTTTAATACTTTAATATACTTTCAATGACTTACTTTTATATACTTAAATAATCTTTACCAATATACCTTTACTACTCCAATAACATACCTATGTATTGAACTTTAATATACTTTTATATCACACACACACACACACATATGAAGATGATGTTTATACTTGAGAGATTTAGTATCATTATCTTACTATTGGATACGTGATGTTTTTATAAAGGATTTTGTTGTGTTTTCATCATTTTTTATTGGGGTATAGTGCGACTCTTTAAAAAATGTGAACTAGAGGCTCGGGGTGTGTTTTTTGATGATGTGATGAGTATTATTTTTGCATAGTGATGTTAGTTTTGGTTTTGATCTTATGTAACACGCCACCAGAGAACCCAGAGGGGAAAGGTCTAAATTTCCAATAAATATAACTAACTTTTTTAATATAACCATCACTATTACTTGCTTCTTAATTCTTGAGTATGAACCTGTCCCTACTTGTTTCGTAACGTTTATTACTATAGTTAATATTACTGATTCTTTCCCTTTCCTTTTTGAATTCATTTTCTGTCTACTCTATTTATCACTTAACTTTTGATAACTGATAAGATAAAAAATATCAATAATACTTATTTCATATGCTTTTATTTTATTCACCACTAAATACTTAATCTTGCATTATGCTTTTACTTCATTTACCACTAAATACTTAATCTTACATTTCTTTTCCAATTACACATGTTCTGAACATGATTCATTTAACCTTTCAAAATGTGATTGAACTTTTCATTAAGAAATCATTACCTTTCATACTACAACCCATATTTTTATCAACAAGATCATAGAGAGATAGGGTATACTTTACAACTATAGTCCTTCATTTCAATTGTTTCATATTACAAATGATCATCCCCTTTTCAATGTTCCTAAGGCTACCCCTCCCCTTTACATTGCTTTTCTTTTAATTACATTTCCATTGCATTTCCCTTCAAGGCTTACATTAAATAAATACATTTTAATTACAACAAATTGAAGTACATGATACAAAAGTAATAATATTCAATAGCTTTCCAGCAAGAATCCAAAGGCAAAGTTCTCCATGGAACAATGAACAATACTTGGAAAAGATTAGCCATCTAACCACGTGAAACTATGAAGTTCCACTCCCCTATGCTAGGAGATAGAACCAAGGTTCACAAAATCTCTAAGTCAATCTAAGGATATAAACTACTATTCTCTAAAACATTAAAAGACCCAAATGGAAAAACATAGCACATAAGCAAATGTCAAAACTTCACATCATGAATAAGGGTTCCAAAATACCAACTAGGTGAGTGTCATCACATAGTCCTATTTTTGGGATCCACCCTAGAAACCATGGACCCCTTTTCACCCTCTAACAAGGATCCACCCAAACGGTTAACTCATGGTCCTGGTACTCCAACAGGTCTATGCAAACTTTAATATCACTTTTCTTTTATTATATTTAAACCCTCTAATAACCCAAGTTTAATGTTATGGTTATCACTTGATTAAGGAAATCACCCATAGGATCCCCTTTGGGTCCTAGCACCTATGGGGAGCCACCCACCTAGGTTACCAATCTTCCCTACTCAAACATGCCACCTATGGATCTTGAACAACTTCAAAGCACCTATTACATAGGTTTATGAACTCTCTCTTGTGATCCCAAATCATCAAGACAACTCTAACATTTAATCATTTACCAAATAAGCATAAAAAAAATTTTGTTGGCCGGTGATTTTAACACCCCCATTTACCCCTCTGAAAAGTGTGGTGGCCTCATGGATTACTCGGATAGTATGGGGGAGCTGGCAGATTTTATTGCTTCCACAGGTCTTCTTGATATTACTCTGAAGGGGGATCCTTTCACTTGGTCCAATAATAGGAAAGGTTCTCACCTCATCCAGGTGAGGCTTGATCGGGTCCTAGCCTCTTCCTCTTGGAAACTCTGCCTGAACTCCACCTTGTCGGCCCTCCCTAGAACTACCTCATATCACAACCCCCTCCTTCCCTGCTAGATTGACTCATCTAAGGTCAGCCCGACGCCCTTCAAATTCAAAATTATGTCATGCTCTCATCCCTCCTTTAGGGAGCAGGTGAAATTCTGGTGGAAGACTAATATTAGGGGTACCGCTATGTTTAGAATTGCTCAAAAACTGGAAATCATCAGAAAGGAGGTCAAAGGGTGGAGCAAACACAACTTCGGTGATTTTTGCAAGGAGAAAACTGATCTCTCTGAAACCCTCATTTCCCTCCAGGCTCAACTTGCATCCGGAAGCTTCTCACCTCAAATCCAGGGGGAGGAGGAGAGGACTAGACATAAGTGGCAGGAAACCTTGAAAAGAGAAGAAATTTACTGGAAGCAAAGATCCAGAATTTAGTGGCTTGCTGAAGGGGACAGGAACACGACCTTCTTCCACAAGTCTGCTAGCATCCATAAAAAGAGAAATACCATCTCCTCTCTTCTGAATGAGGGTGGGAATGAAGTCAAGGAAAAGGATAAAATCAACCAGGTTGCGGTTAATTACTTTATGGACCTGTACTCGGAAAGGGGTCCTGACTGCCTAGACCACATCCAAAACCAGCTCCTAGATCACATCCAAAGTGCTATTACCCTAGGAGATAATGACATGCTCATGACGCAAGTTTTAGATGAAGAGGTTAAGAAGGAAGTTTTCATTATGGGAGCTTACAAAGCCCCTGGACCGGACGGATTTCCCCCTGCTTTCTTTTAGAAGTACTGGGAGATTGTGGGAAATGATGTTACTAGAGCTGCCAGAGATTTCTTTAGGACTGGGCATCTTCTTAGACAGCATAATCAAACTTACATTGTGCTTGTCCCTAAGAATGACAACCCTACTTCTATGATGGATTTCAAACCCATTATTCTCTGCAATACCTTCTACAAGATCCTCACCAAGATCCTGATTGGCAGAATCAAGCCTCTCCTTGACAAGATTATCTGCAACACCCAGAAAGGTTTTGTACTAGGTAGATAGATACTGGACGCGGCCATTGCCACTCATGAAATTATCCACTCTATGGACAAAAGCATAGCCCCATGTATGGCCTTTAAACTGGATATTTCCAAATCTTATGACAAAGTTAATTGGTCTTTTCTGCTCAAAATTCTTGCTAAAATGGGCTTTAATGAAAAGATTATCCGAATTATAAAAGAGTGTACCCAAACTGTTAGCTTTTCTGTCGTAACTAATGGATCCCTAGGTGGACATTTTACCCCTGAGAAAGGTCTTAGACAAGGAGACCCTCTCTCTCCTTACCTCTTTATCATGGTGGCTGATGTGCTTAGCAGGACTATGGGTATGCTATCCGCTATAGGAAAGATAAAAGGCATCAAACCTGCTTCCACTCACCCTCAGGTGGTGTTGGAACAGTTTGTGGATGACACTTTCCTCTTCAGGTATTCTTCTTTTATTGAGGCCAGGAAATGGAAGGAAACTTTGGATTGTTATGCTTGGGCTTCGGGTCAATGTATTTACTATCAAAAAAGTTGGCTATTCTTCTTCAATACTCCAGTGGACTTACAAAATAAGGTGCTTCGAATTTTGGGATGCTTGGCAGCCTCGCTCCCTTCTACTTACCTTGGCCTTCCCCTCGCGGTCAAAGAGGTATCCCTTGAATTCTGGAACTCTATTCTGGAAAGAACCCAGAGGAAACTCGCTGGCTAGAAAGGAAAGATTTTAAGCAATGCTAGCAAACTCCAATTGGTTGCTTCTACCCTCTAGGGGATCCTGGTCTACTTCCTATCCCTCTTCAAAATCAGAAGCAATATGGCCGAAAAACTAGAAAAAATTCAGAGAACCTTTCTGTGGGCAGGGACCGAAGAAAAAAAGAGGATTTTTCTTGTCAACTGGGACACTGTCTGCCTCCCAAAAAGATTGGGAGGTCTTGGCCTTAGAAAAATTGGTCTGATGAACAAGCCCCTTACTACTAAGGTGGCTTGAAAGCTCATTGAGGGAAAAGAAGATTGGTGCAGAATAATGGAAACCAAATATCTCCAAAGCCACCCCTATGGAATGATGTTCCATAACAGTGACCTCCCTAGTGGATCCAAACTCTGGATAAACATCTGCAAGTGTAAGCCCCTCCTATCTAGAGGGGCTTTTTGGAAAATTGGTAATGGTAGGTCCATCAGATTTTGGAATGACCATTGGATCATGAACCAACCTCAGCTGGGTCATAAATTCAAACCAATTATGGACTACCTTCGACCTACCTTGGGTTTTAGAGCTTCCAACTACACCAACAGAAGAGTTTGGGCTGATTTACCCAATCAATTAAGGGACAGACCAGATCTGCAACACTTAGCAAAGGAGCTTATGGACATCTTGACTAGTATCAGAATTTTTGAGGTTGGTGACTCTATTATCTGGACCCCCACCCAGACTGGTGCTTTCATAGTTAGTTCTTCTTATAACCTACTTCTTAAGGAGGAGAGCAACCCAGGGGATTGGAAGAAGGTGTGGATCCCCCAACTCACACCTAAAATAAACTTTTTTTGGTGGACCCTAATGCACAGTAAGATCCTAACCCAAGATAATATTACTAAAAGAGGCTTCTCAATGGAAAATAGATGTGTCCTATGTGAGAAGGTCGAAGAGATAGTAAATCACCTCTTCATCCACTATGACTATGCTACCAGCATGTGGCAAGGAATTTATGACAGATTGGGTATCTCATGGGTCCTGGGTGGCGAGGTGCACCAATTCATTAACTGGAGATCCCCCTCAAACCACCCTCTGCTCCAACTCCTCTGGCGTATTCTTCCTCTGCACATATGCTGGTCCATCTAGAAGGAAAGAAACAACAGGATATTCAGGGAAACAAGCATCCAGCCTGAAACTTGTCTCCTTATCGGAACTAAGCTTCTGAGTGAAAATTTCAGGATGGCTAAATGGAAGCTCCCATCCTGCCCTCCTGCTGCCTGGGAAGCTAAGATAGCGGAACGCTGGAACCTCCTGAGTGGGTTCTCCAAGTTTGACAATACTAAAAAGACTGCTAGAAAAGCTACCAAATGGACTGCCCCTCCTAGAGGCAGGATAAAATTAAACTTTGATGGGGCAGTTAACAATCTTGGGCACGGTGGGGGAGGAGTGTTGAGAGACCACCATGGCACTTGCCTTCTGGCTTATGCAGGACTAATCAATAACTGTACTGTCACCTAGGTGGAAGGGACTGCACTTCTCTGGGGGATTAAACTTGCAAAACAGATGAACTTCAAACAGCTGGAAATTAAGGGGGATTCCAAAGTAATAATAGAGGTAGTCAAGAGTGGTGCTAGTGTGAGGTGGCAGACTAGACCTATCATTTTGGAGATCTGTGAGCTTCTTGAGAGCTTCCAACATATGTCTATAGGCCATTCCTACAGAGAGGGAAACTCGGTTGCTGACTCATTGGCTGCAATTGGTATAAAAAAAACCAAACTAAATAGTTGGATGTTAGTTGGTGATTTACCGCTGATGACTCAGCGTATCATCATGGGAGAAATGAACACAATAGTCTAAATGTGCTAGGCTAGCTTATTTATTATGAACCCCTCCTCGATCACGTGTTGGTGTATTTGAGTTATTTGTGTGATTATGAAAGGCAAAACTCAAAGTCCCATAAAGTTCCATCATTACCTTTTGTTCGTGTGGAGTGATCACTGTCAGTGTCAAAAGGCATTTTGGCGATTAATGGTAGTAATGCTATTATTACTATTTATGTTACCTGAGGATCTGTTAGATTTGACAGTATGGAGCCCGATCTCCAAAATCCCCAAAACCGGAAGGGTATGTATAAGATTTTTTTGAAATGGATTCGTAAAAGAGAGTGGTTTTATATGGCATGCAACAACAGTCGGCTCTCAGACCCCAAGGATATTCTGACGATTGAAGAGAAGACCTCTGATATGGTGGGTAATTTTTTTCGTATCGAACCTAATAATATTGATGAAGCCTTTACTTCTGATCCGCTGGTCACCCATTATTGCAAGGAAACCAAAATTTGGGGTTTCATGGAATGCATGAAAGGTGGCCATGACGAAAGAATGTCTAAACAGTTCATTTCCTCCTGGAACAATAGAAGTGTCTCGGTGGGAGGCATTCACTTTCATCTCAATGAGGAGGTCATCGCTAAGGCTACAGGGCTCCCTATGGTGGGGAGAAAGTACAAAAAGACTAGTCAGACTGCTGACCCTACCAGCCTAAAACAATTTTTCAAAGATGGGGAGCTACCAGTCAGGAAACAGGGGGGTTTCAACATAGACGAGCTACCGGACTTCTGGCCAAAAATTAGTCTCATTATCATGAAGTATTTCATGCTTGAAGGTAAGTTCATGGTATTCTACAACTACCACTTACCTTTCCTGAATCATATTAGGAACAAAGATTTAATTTCCATACTATTTTATCTTTTGCACTCTATTGAAAGCAATATCCTTGATATCAAAAGAAACCCTGACAGAGCTATCCTCCACCAATGCCTCCTCCTCTATCTTTTCTAGTTTCACAAAGCCATATTCCCAACACCCCAACCCCCTCTGATTATTCAGATGATGCCCCAAGAGAAGCCCTCTGAAAAATTCAAAAAGACCACCAATTCCTCCTCCCAGTCCATCCGTATCACTCAAGGGCCTTTGAAGTCTGAGAAAAAAACCCATAAAAAAACTATTAAGATTCCTTCCTATAATAAGGATGGCTAGGAGGATTCATATGTTTTAGACTTTGTGGATTACATTGAAGGGAAAGGGGTTGACAGCACACCTGAGATAGATTATAAGCCCAAAAAATAGAAAATTATGGAAACCCAGGTCAATTTGGAGGTGGACCTAAGAGAATCTGGCTATAGGAGGTCTAATAGAATAGCCAAGGAATAATGCAAAATGAAGATGTTGGAGACGGCCTCCAAAGAGCTCTCCCTGACAGAAAATGTCTCCCACTCCACAAACTCCAGAAATGATTCCTTGGAAGGCTATATGAGCCTGACTGGTAATACTCCCCTGACCAACCCCCAGAGAGCTATGGTAACCCTCAAGAATCCCACCCCACCCCAAAGCCCCCACCATGATCCC
>MU225537.1:5889201-5912591 GCA_018584345.1 Thuja plicata
CAAAGCCCCCACCATGATCCCCAGGATAAACCTCTCTCCTCTGGCATGGAGGAAAAATGCAATTTCACAGGCACCCTTAAAAGAAAGTTTGTGATTATTGACAAGGAAATTGCAGAGATCAAAAAGAATATGCAGGACCTGATGAACCACTGCATGAGGACCAACAAATTTGCACTGAAGGTTATGCATTCCTTGGTGACGACCCTCTGTAATGTGCAGGAAAATCTGGCGGATGGCAAATTGGAAGCGAATGAGGATAACAAGGATCTGTTCTTGTTCCTCCAGGAGGAGTGGGTGAGAACCCTGCTGTCTAAACAGCTGGGAGGGAAGAATTAATGCTGCTACCTATGTTTTGGGTTATTTTTGCTGGGCTTGTCCCTCGGTTCCCCTGTTCTGTGTTTGGGGTTAATTTTAAGTTTGTTATTTTGGTTTGGTTGAGCCCTGCGAGGCTTAGTGACAATACTTTTGATGCTTCTGTTGATAGCAATTACTCTAGTTTAATCATTTGGAGTAGAACTGTTACTTTTGTTTTTGATAGAGGCAAAACTGGATTTAGTGTTTGTGATATCCTGCTAAACTACTTTTAAGCTTTGACTAGTTCCATTAATATGTTGTTAATGTGCTACTAGTCCTCTGTTCCACGGGCCAGCACCCTCTTGCTGCTTTTTCTATCAAAAACAAACATGGATGGATTCACAAGGAACTTGATTTCATATTAAGGATGACCTCATATAGAAAATGAGAGAATGATCCAAGACTAAAACAATTCTAGACAGATTAATGATCATCAGAAGAGAAAATGCATATCAAAAACCTTTTAAAAAATGTACAAATTGAGAAAAATGAAGTAGAATCTTGTACGAATATTCCTATATCCCCATACGAGTATTCCCAACATTCCATATGATTAAAAAGGGGAAGGTATCCTGACTTGTATAAGTTTCAAGACCAAAAAGAAAAATTACACTCCCAGATTGACTATACGACCATAATTGGGCATGAGGGTGGTCCTAGGAAGGATTTATGAGGTAGACCCATTTGAGGTCTCCCAATTGCACATCCAAATTACCCATCAAACATAATTGAAACCCCAAATCAACTTGGATTTTGATCTCACAAAAGAAAAGGTGTAAACATAAACATATTTGCACATAGGCTCTACCAAAGAGAAAGGTGATGTCGGACACCCTAAACCTTCTAGACCTTGAAAATAAAGGAGAGCATACTAAAAGCTCCAATAGAAAAACCAAAATCTAATAACAAAGATGGGAAAACTCAACCAATTCAAACATTGTTCATTTCCAGATGGTTTTATCTTTCCAAACATTATACATGTATATAGTTTATTTCACATTCAATCATAGTATACACTTACTTATAAATGAAACAATAGAAAAAATTTATTAAATATGTTTCAAATACACAGGTTGAAGCACATGAGATTTTTGTAGTACCCTATCTATAGTCCTATGGAGAAATCCCTTTTTGATCGAATCCACAGCCTTTCACCTTCACGTGCAGATCTAAACCTTCTTTCCAAGTTGAAGGTAATATCCACTCTCTCAAAATTTTCATAGGGATGACAACCTACTCTCTTCTCACAAATGCTACAATGCTCACAATCTATTATCTCTATTCTAAAACTCTCATTTCTAGAATTGTCTATAGTATTAGAATAAAGAATAACCTTAGAAGGAAATTTCTTGTGATACTCTTTAGATTTAGATGAGATATTAAGACATCAAGGTTGAATTTATGTACCATTTATAGGTGACCTTCAGAAGGCCATCTTAATAGAATCTCATCATGCTCCCTATTCAACTCATCTCGAGGTTAAAAAAATACATGTAGACTTACCTCAGATATACTATTGGTTGTGTATGAAGAGGGATATAAAAGATTTTGTGGCTAGGTGTTTGTAATTTCAAAGGGTTAAGGATGCACATCAACACCCAACAGGCCTCCTTCAACTACATCTTATCCACGAATGGAAATGGGATATTGTATTTATGGATCATTTTATTGCGGGACTTCTTGTTACTCCTCAAAGACATGATGTGATCATGGTCATAGTTGATAATTTGACTAATGTAGCACATTTTTCTCCCATGCAGTCATCCTACACTACCTTCTCAATAGCCAAAGTTTTCATGAAGGATATTGTCAGGTTCCCCACTGTCCCTAGAAATATTATCTTAGACAGGCATCTAATTTTCACTTCAAAGTTCTAGATCTCATTGTAACATGTCATAGGGACTCAACTGAAACTTAGCTTGTCCTATCATCCCTAGAATGATGGTGAGACTAAGTGGGAAAATCAAGTACTTGAGGATATAATTATAATGTATGTTGTGGAAAAACAAACTCACTAGGAAGACTCCTTGTACCTAGCAGAGTTTTCATATAACAAGGAATATCACAGTTCTATTGGTTTGAGACCATTCAAGGCCTTACATGATCATCTTTTTGTACACCTCTGAGCTTGGATTTCTAAGTGGACAGAGTACTCCTTGTGCTAAAAATTTTGTAGGATATGGAACAACAGGTACAAAGAATTAGAGAGCACATTGTGACTACGTCGGACATATAAAAAAAATATGTACATGCACATAGAATTAATAGATAATTTGCATTTGGAGAAAGTGTATTCTTGAGGGTCTACCCATGTAAAGGCCCTATCCGTTATGGAAAAGGTTCTAAATTGGCACCTATATTTGTGGGTCCATTTGATATTCTGGAGAGGATATGACCAGTTTCTTACCAACTCGCCATGTTGCCTAGCCTTACACATATTCATGTGATGTGAATCATGTATCTTCTCTTAGAGAGTATATTCTATATTTGAGTCATGTGTTGGAGTGGAATTCTTTACAAGTCACAGAAGGGAAGCTGGCTTTGGAGCCAGTACTTATACTCCAGCAGCAGAATTTGATCCTCAGGGATCACACTACATAATAGGAAAGGGTCTAATGGGACCCCAATGATGATATTTAAGATAAATTGGAGGATGTTAGAAGGCTTAGAGCTGCTTATCGATATTTATTTGTAGGATTATAGGAGTATGCATAATCCTAGGAGGGAGGATGTAGTGCCCACCCTAGTAACATGATACTTTGGACTGGATATGGACAGGATTATTACATTTGTCTATTGTGGATTCTATGATTTATTCTATTTATTGAGATTAGACAATGTGACACTTTAAGTATATGCTTGGATAATAAATTCAACTATATGAAAGTTTATAATGATTTAGAATATTATCTAGTTGATTTATATCTTAAGATTTTCTTAGAGCATTCTTCTTATATACATGATTATATTGCTAATGATGATAATTTATTATATTTATTGCATTATGATATTATTATTATTTTGGAGCTAACAATACTAACCCAATCATGGTTTAGTATCGACACTATCTGATGTGTTTGTAGGATGATGGGAGGCAGTCATAGTCACTTCTACGGGAGATCTACATGATGTTGCACTCACCCTCCTTGTTTTCCACTATTTGTATATATATATTTGTAACTTTTTTCACATCTTGGTGATGCAGGATGTAGGTACCAGACATCGACTCCACCTGGCCACATAGGTCTGAGCGTGCCTTCAAAATCCTCAAGGGTTGTTGTTGTGGAGATATTACCAAGGTTATCTCAAGCATATCCTTTTGACTTAGGTTCTTGTTTAGGAATGTCACCCTATTTTGGGTTGGTTAGTATCATTATTTTGTATGGTTTTGAGATTTATGTTTTGGTCAAGTGATTATGTTCTTATTGTTGATGTAGTTATATTTCTATACTATGATTCCTGGTTATGTTTTCATAAGATATATACATATAGAGGTATTATGTATTTAAGAAAGATTATATAGTGTGATTATATATATAAATCCTACTAGTAAGGCTAGCTAGTTTACCATTGGGCTATGTGAGTTATTTGGTAATCTTATTTATAATTATCATATTTGATAACTTAGTAAGCTAATTAAGTTAATTAAAAATAGCCAAAATTTTCCATGTGTAAATTTTGAGTTGGAAATGACAAAGGGAAACCCCTACATTCCCTCCCCATATTCCAAAAAAGTGTTTGCAACTTTTTTTTAAAAAAAACTAATTTTAACAATGCATGTTTACAACTAACATTAACAACGTGTGTTTTCTATACCCATTACACATGTTCAAAACTATTGGCTATTGTTTGCCACCATTAAGCCCAACATACATAACCAATCTAGGACATCTTTATCATGGGATAAAACTCTATCGGGGCCAACATGTTTTGTTATCTTCCTAGGGGGCCAACATGTCATGTTCTTCCAATTTCACAAATTTTAAAGGGTGAAAAGGCATCTTGGAAAAATAGTAAAGATTTTTCCATTTTACATTTCCTTCTTTCAGCTTGCCAGAGTTACTTGTGAAATGTGGAAAAAATGTTTCCATTTTGTAAAGATGCCTTTTTTCCCTTGCAAAATTATGAAACTAGGAAAAGTGATGTGTTGGCCCATCTGGTAAGATAATATGATGTGTTCTCCCTAACCAAGTTTTGAAATAGTAATGTCAATTACTTTGAAACTAGTAGAAACTCCACGTAGAGTAATCAGTGAAAATTAAAATGCTTATCTTGGACCTCCACGAGTAAAAAATCCTACAAATGGGCAGAGAGGACCATGAAAACATATTGTACAATATCCTATAGTTACATTTTATCTCAACACATCATGTTATGAACCATTGTCTGGATTTTCTGTGAACACGTCGTGTCATGAACCATTATGTTGATTTTTATCAACATAATCCCATGTCTATCCCCTTAAAGCTACATAATTGACTTCCTTATTGTGTACAAATTAATCAAGGGAGTGATAATCTGAGAATTCTAGGTTTGAGAAGATTTTGCATAAAGTTTAGATTAGAGCATGAGGTATAAAACTCTACAAACTAAGAGAAGGTAAAATAGTGTATTCTGGTCATTATGATAAGACATAGGATCATATCATCAAGTGTATTTGGAAATTAAATAAGAATCTACGTAACATAATTAGATAAATAATATAGATCATATCACTTCCATATCTATGTTAATATATTAGTATAACAAAGATATTATGTTTTTAGTCTAGAGTTTTTCATATTGTAGGAAGAAGGTTAGGATTAGTGTTAAGGATTAGTATATTCGATCCCAATGCCATGGAGAATCAAGCCATAATAGCCAAGTTGAAAGAGGATAGGCACTTTGCATAGATCGGCAAGGGATGGGTTGAGAGACTCAAATCTGAGGGATTGGCAGTTGTCGAAGTGGGTAATGCTCTCTTAAGACTGGAGACGGAAATGAACAACATTGAGAAGAATCTGCAGACTCTCACATCTAAGAGATTGAAGTGTCAGGAGTGCATAGTGACATTACATGTGGCAGTAAAGATGAATACCAAAGAGGCATTGAAATCCAAGGTTTTGAAAAAAGGAGATGAACCTCTAATCGAATGGCTTCAAAGCCTAGAGTTCAAAATTGAGATGATCATTCAGGTTGAGATGGGGTTGCAGCAAGCAGATGTTAAGATCAAGGAAGAATAGAACAAAGACTTTAAGATTCTTCAAGGTCTGCACACAGAATCACAGACAAGTGGACAAGGCAAAGAAATGATAGGACTGGCTAATATGCAGAAATCATTTTCTAATTATGTGCATAAGTTGTCAGAGCAGTCTTCCACCCATTTGGACAAAGTACCAGAACTCTAGTAGTTCAGTGGATGTATTTATAAAGCCATGGAAGAATTGAAACACCGGACAGATGTAATTAAGAGCCTAGCCAAGGAGCATTCTAGGTGGCTCATCCAATATACCAATGTCCATGTCAACAGGCATGAGGAGCTCATCAGAGTTAATACAGCTATCACTGCCTATAGGGATAAATTAGGCAAAGGGAATGAAACTGAAGCTTGAATAGATTCTCCCTTTGTACTAAATTTTGATGATATTGTAACGGGTAAACCTTTTCTTATCATCCCTGCTTAAAATAAGTTGAACCATTTCGGTTACTCTTTTTGTAATGGTCAAGACTCAAACTCTATATGTACTATACCAAAAGTTCATACAAAGGTCGGCTAAATTTTGGTGTGAAAGATAGTATTTTGCCGAGTCAAATTCGTATGTTTGAATACCATTGTTTTATCTATTCCATTGCAATGAGTTTATCTTTTTGTTGAATTCAAATGTTTCTTTGAAGTTAGGTTTATAATCTGTATTCAAACCAGAGTTCTATATTATGATTTGATACAATCAGCTAAGGGGAAAATTTTTTTGTTATCTTAAGTTATGGAAACATTCCTATGATATAGATCAATTCATTGTCATTTCATTATTAATATTTAGTCTTGCATCTGCATTTTCAGTAGAAGTTCATGCTTTACCAGTTTTAGGAATTAATCTGATTAATGAAATCTCAGAGTTGGCTAGATTTAGAGTTGAATTCATCCCACCTAAGCTATTTCTTATCTAGGTTTAGCTTGGTTTACCTCTTTTGTTCTCGAGTCAAGAACATACCCCTATTAGATTAGGAAAGATCAAAATTCACTGAAAGTCATTCATACAAGGGAGCTGTACCTTTAAATTCAGAGGGAAATTAGTATGAAATTATAATTTTCCAACTGTTGTATTCAATTGTTTCTTCATATTTGGGCATCTTAGAGTTATAACAAAGAAGAACAATCTGTTTACCAACATATACCCTTGATTTTTTCCTTCTTGTTGTATACCCATGTGAGTGGGCCTATTACTATCTCCTCACCATGGTGGGAGTGGACCTTTGGTTCCACATGGTCGGGTGGTAGTGATTCTTATTACCATTGAGATCTGATGGTTCTTCTTCATGCTCATATGATCCTTGTTGTAGTTCTTCTTCTTCTATCTTCTTCATCTTCTGGAGACTTGTTCGGTTTCATGAGATGTACTTTTGTAACCATATGTGTATATCAGTTGACATCCTTTCAGGGATGTATTGTGTTGCATTCATCATGTTTACCTGTGGAGGTTTTGATCTTATCATTTCAGTTGTAATTAGGTAATAGTGTATCGAATGTGATACCTATATTAGTTGTTGTATCATAATTGTATTAGAGTGATTACTACATACCCTATGTCATGTGCAAAGGATGTGAGTTATGAGATGTATATTATTGGATTCAGTTGATGTAACCTTATGTCTGTTCTTTATAGTTGTTTTTTGTAGATTAGTTTTCTTAAGTAATTCTACGTCAAAGAACCCTTGAGGATTGTTATCTGTGTATGAGATTTACTTACACGTATGTCATGTACTTCATTGTGTTGCTTCCACATTTTTATCATTATTGTTTGTAAACATTAAAAATAAAATTATCATGTTAACTTAGTGTCATGTTTAGGTTAGTTCTCCTGGGTTCCTTGGCGGGGCATTATAGAATGAATGTTTCTTAAAATTATACCTAGGTCGATCTGTAACATCAAAAATAATAGGTGCATCCATGGCTAGATGGTGTGAATACATTTCTTCTACTGAATTCCAAGTTTATCCTTCAATCGATCACACACGACCAATGTAGAATAATCTAAACTTCTCTTCTCTGTGATCTCCTTAGCTCGATCTTCATCAAATGGTAAAGAGACAGGTCATCAAGTGGTACTTTATACAAGTTTAAGTTATGAATTTCAATTTCAATTAAAACTGTCTAGTCGACTGTTAGATCTCGCGAACAAAATATGTGTTGGCTGATGTTGCGCTCTTAGATGTATACTTCATGATGTTGGCCAAGCTTATACCCAAGATTGTACGAGCTCAATCCATAAATTTTTTGGCCGGATATATTATGATGTTTGTATCCAATGCTCCCCCTAAGGCTATGACTGACCAATTAGGTCAATTTTGTCTTGCTACCATCAGCCAAAGATCCAGTAGCCTCTACTGACTCTCCTGGAACTAATGTTTCACTTGTTTCTTTGATCTTCCATATCTTACCACTGTTGTTGTCTTCTTCCTTCTTGAAAAAACTTTCAAAATCACTCTTCAAATCTATAACACTCTTACCAATATCATTTCCATTCTTCTATGAATTCTTAGGAGGTGGTACTCTTCTGTTGTCTGATCCATTATACCTGCAAAAATTTTCTATATGTCCTGGATTATTGCATTTGTAACATATAGGAGGACTTCTTTCCTGATTGACTTGCATTTTGTAGTACTTCACAATGTGTCCAATGTTATTACATTTGTAGCTTGTAGGTTTCATTGTAGATTCTCTTCCATTGTCTTGTCTATGTCCTGATTGATTAGGTTTTCTGCATTTTTCTTTCTTGTGCCCATATCCATTACAGTTAAAACAATAACTAGAAAATTTTCTAAAAGGGGCATTACCTCTACAGTCTCTCTTCATGTGTCCAAATCTGTTGCAGCCAAAGCATCTTCCTTTGAAGGGTCTGATCTACTCTTTAGGCTCTTCAATAGAAGGTTTCTCTGCATCAATCTTCTCATTTGATTCTTTTCCTGATTCTTTGAACATTCAAATTCATTGAAGCCAATACCAGTCATATCACCTTTAGGTTGCTGTTTGTCTCTCTGTTCATCAATCAAATCACTGCTGGTGTGAATTTTCTCAATGTGTTTCTTTGCTTCAACAAGTTCACCTTTTATAATCTGATTGTATTTTTCCATTTCCAGATACTTGTTCTTGTAGTTTCTAGCCTCATTCTTTATTTGATCTAATGTACTATTTAAAGATTCTTCAACTTTCTTCTTAGCATCCTTCTATACTTGTATTTCTTTAGCCATAAACTCATTTTCAAAATTTATAGTTACATTTTCTTCTTTAAGTTGCTTCACCTGATCTGAACTGTCTTCATCTGAATCCTCTTTTATATGAACCACAAGATCTTGTCTTTGATTTCTGGAAAGCTCAAGTTGATCTTTGAGTTTCTTTATGAATTTCTCATCTCTTCGCATGTTGAATCTCAACTCTCCATTCTCTTCTTTGGCCTTATTAAGGTCTTCAAGTGCAGCATCAAAGTTTTCTTGCAAACTGTCCAAATCCATTATGATCTCCCTCAAGCTATTAGACTTTCTCTCCAAGGGCCAAAATCTCTGATACCAATTGTTAGGATTGGGTAATACTGAGAGGGGGTGAATCAGTATTATAGCACTTTAAATTCTTCAACCATTTAAATATGAACCATAAACTTGCAATAAAGAAAAGAACATAATAAAATGACACAGTACTTGAATAACACCATATTTTGTTTTTGGGGAAACCATGGCCAAGGGAAAACCCCAGTGGGGATGGTACCCAAAAGCATGTACTAAAGTATAATTTCCATGTAAGGAGACCTAGCCCTGTTAGGAGCTGAATATTAAGCCCTGTTAGGAGCTGAATATTACATAGCACATTTCCTTGTTAAATGAATTACAACCCTTTTAAAGGTTCACAACACCCTGTTAGGGGCCAACTGAGCTTACAACTCTTACATTATAATTCAGGTTACAAAGTGTTCTCAGTCATGAATAAAAACAAGCAACACTGGTGCTTAGATAGTTCCTTTAATGTTCTTCAATGATATCTATCATTCTCTTCTTTGTTATTCTCTCAACAACTTATCCAATTTTCCATTACCACTTTCCAATATACTTCTTTCGTCTTTATCAAAAAGATCTTACATATATATCTCACAACTTTACAAACTTGACTCTCAGTATGAATATTAAAAATATTGCTAAGTCAGCCTTCAATAAAAAATACATTTAATATAGTCAATAATAAATGCATAGTCTTCACTCTTGCATAGTCAATGTGGAGGTTATCAACAACCAAAATACAACTTCATTGTTTGGAGTCCAATCCATACACCCTCAATCTTTGCTACTGTCAAACTGCTCTGTTTCACTATTCTGCTACAATCTGTCTGTCTTCAATTCTTTCTAACTCACCATAGACTAAACCAAATCCAAATCAATCTTAGGTGGAGGTCATACATATCCCATGCTATCTTCCTCTAAGCTCACTTTCCCTAAATCGTCAACCTCTATCTTCTACATCCAAAACACTTTTGTATCTCTGCTTCTACACTTAGTCAATTTTTGAATCATCAAAACTCATCTTTATTGGAATCGATCTGAAACCCAGATGTGTTGCCATAAATGACAACCAAAAAGTAAATCACATTTACACAAAATTGATTACTTTCCAATAGTGCACACATACATTATGTTGTTAAAATATCTAAACAAAGTATACTTAAGAAGTCTAACATGTTACTCCTAATAGGGTAAGATCATCAGAAGTGATCACAACTTGTATCCTTAACCGATAACTTCCATTCTGCAAATAGTGAAGCTTTGTGGGTTTCATCCCCATCGTAGTTTTTACCTTCTAACAAGGGTTTTCTGCGTTACCAATCCTTGTTTCATGTGTAACTAAGTTTCATGAACATTTCTATGATTGTTTACATGCACTTACATTTATGTTATGATATTACATGCATAAGGTAGAAAATCAATATGGTCAGTAATGCAAGAAAAAATTACTAAGGTTAATTGATAAAAATTTTAAGGGTACTGATTCTCACATCCCCTCTCAGTACACCCCTTCCATTATTCCAACAACTTAACACTAGATGTTTGATTTGTGATTTTGAGCCTAAATCTATTAATACTGCACTTGAGAATCAAGAATGGGTTAGTGCAATGAATAAAGAGATTGAATAGATTGAGAAGAATAAAAAATGGACATTAGTACCTAGACCGAGTGATAAAAATGTCATTGGCACCAAATGGATTTTTAGAAACAAACTCAATGAGAATGGAGAAGTTACGAGGAACAAAGAAAGAATGCTATGTAAAGGGTATGCACAAGAAGAAGGTATTGACTATGGAGAAACCTTTGCACCCATTGCTAGACTAGAAGGAGTTAGAATTCTACTTGCTTATGTTTCTTTTAAGTGATTAAAAGTATACCAAATGGATGTTAAATCTAAATTTCTAAATGGAATACTAGAAGAGGAGGTATACATTGAACAACCTGAAGGGTTTGTTGATCCTAACAAGAGGAACATGGTTTGTAGACTACACAAAGCCTTGTATAGATTAAAACAAGCATCAAGAGCATGGTATGAAATACTTCACTCTTATCTCATTAGTATTGGATTTATTATAACAAGTGACAAAAGTAATCTATATTTGAAAGGAAATACTAATGATAAGATTTTGATTTCTGAGATATTTGTTGATGATATCATATTTGGAGGTAATGATATGTTATGCAAATCATTTACTGATGAAATGAGAAAAGAATTTGAGATGTCAATGTTTGGAGAGATCAAATTTTTTCTTGGCCTACAGATTCTATAGCAGGATGAAGGCATCTACATCACACAATCTAAATATATCAAATAAGTTCGCAAGATATTCAAGATGGAGGACTCCAAACTAGTTGGAACACCTATGGAAACCAAATGCAAATTGATAAAGGAAGATAAGACAACTGAGGTAAATCAAACATTATACAGATCTATGAATGGAAAACTAATGTATGTTGTACACACTAGACCAGATATAGCACATGCAAGATTCTCTTCTAATCCTAAGGAATCACACATGATTGTTGTTAAAAGAATTTTGAGATATCTGAAGAATACCAAAGACTATGGTTTGTGGTATAATAAAGAAGGAAAATTTGAGCTTCAAGTTTACACTGATGTTGATTGGGCTAGAAACTTAGATGATAGAAAGAGCACAATAGGAGGAGAATTCTTTATGGGTGACAGACTTGACACATGGATAAGTAAAAAGAAAGGATGCATATCTCAATCAACTATAGAAGCATAATATGTATCTGCTGCTGAAAATTTCTCTAACATTGCATGGATCAATAAATTTCTCAAAGGTATGAATGAAGAAATTCTTGACCCAATAATTATCTGTTATGATAATACTAGTGCTATAAACATCTCAAAGAACCCTGTGATGCATGCTAAGACAAAGCACATAGCTATTAAGTATCATTACTTGAGGGAAAAATTACAAGAGAAAGAGGTAATACTGGAATATGTACAATCCAAAGAGCATTTAGCAAACATATTCACAAAACCATTGCCAAAAGATACATTTGAGTACCTGAGGAATAGACTAGGGGTTCGTCCCTTGTCTAATGGTCACTAAGCTGACTAAGAGGCTACATCAGCCTACACATTATCAGAAGATCAATCATGTTGATGCAAGTTGAAGTATGGACTACAATGACAAATCAGTATAAGAAGGTATTTGACTAAACCACACAATAGAGATATTGTTGGCTATTACAAAGTTGTACTGCTGATGAAAAACATATTCGATGATATATTTTTGTTTGGCATTAATATCAAAGGGAGAGAGATATTCAATATGAAATATCTATAATAATCATCCAAAGGGAGAGAAGAGAAATATCCATCAGGGAGAGGAACATTCAAAGGGAGAGAAATGAAATATCCATCATAACTCAGTCAAAGGAAGAGAAAATATAAGAGAAAGAAGTTTCTACAAAGGGAGAGAAAGATCCAATGATGATGAAGAGAAGAGATTCTACAAGAAAGGGAGACACAAAAATTTAGAAAGGGAGAGGACTCTGCAAATCAAATCTAAGCTAGAAGAGCTTACCGTGAGTCAGATATTTGAATTGGTTATAGAAAAATAATTTTGGTATGATATGGAATATTTCATATTGTGTTTCCATCAATGCCAATGGGAGAGATTGATGAACTATAACTGATTAAATGTTTGAAGATGATAAGTTGATGATCACCAAGCTGCAAAAGTGAATGCAAGACATTAAATTAGTTAATGTATTTTATCGTCATTGATGTCAACTTGATATAATCCTATTGGTCATACACATATTTTCATAGAATTCAAGAGTTAAAGAGACAAAGTTTATGTTATTGGTAAAACATAAAAAGTCAGTATACACCGAGTGACCGTAAACACTGATGGATAGTGCACATCGATAGACAGTAGTAATCGAGAAAGCATTACCGAGAAAGAGTCACTGAGTAGTTCATAGTGTATACCAAGCACTGCAGTAACCAAGCAAGTGGTTACCGAGCATAACTGGAGCGGTCACCGAGCTAACTGAATTTGTTACCAAGCGTAACTGAAGTCAATGATCGAGCTAACTGAAGTTGATCACCAATTAGAACTGAAGATAAAGAATGACAAAAACACTTAGCTAACATGAGCTATATTTATATTAATTGATTGATTTCTTTATTTTCATCGATTAGTTAAACTATAGCATGGAAGAGATTTAAAGTGTAGTTATCAAGGATAGATCTACGAAATAAAACTAAAGCAAAGCTTTATAGGATTAAAACAAGAATGCCAAGTTTTACGTATCAAGAAGTGATCTACAATGAAAACAAGGAGATTGAATGGCTAAATAATGTCTATATAAAGAGATAAGTAAATCATTATCAAAGAGAGGAATGTTGAATATAATTATGGTGAAGATAGAAGTCTTCATGTAGATTTAATCATACAAGATGAATAACAGAGCCAAGTAATTCAGCAAACACTGAGCAGCAAAGGACAAAGCATTCACCGAGAAGAAAAAAACAAAGAGGGGAGCAAAGGAATTGAAGAGAATATTTATCAGAGAGGTATTATTGGACTAACAATAGATCTGAAAATCTGCAAGTTAAAGTTTTATTATTGAACATATCATTTACTGTATTAGTTTAACCATTTATTTAGAAAATATCTTAACCGAGTGGGATTTAACCATCCTTATTGTATTGATATACTCAAGAGTATCAGAAGGTTTTCTTGTTGACAACATAGTGAATGCTAGTTCAAAAGACAAAATTTTAGTTTTAAATCCTCTAACGAGGTCACACTTAGCAGTGTGTTTGTAACCTTTAACAGGGTTGGCTCTTCACCGAGCTCATTTCAGAAGAGTGAAAATTTTGGGTTATGGGTCCCAAGTGGTTTTTCCCTTAACAGGGTTTCCACGTTAAAAATCCATGTGTCAAATGTGTATTTATTTCATTGCATTGATATTTTACTTTACACATTACTAAAATTGGATTGGTCGGTAAACACTAAGTTTAATTGTTGCTACTCGGTAAAAGCTAGAAAAAGTAAATAGTATATCTTACTGAGGAGTATATATTTGCTAAAGTTATTTAAGGCATTCATCTTGATGGACTGGAAGATAACTGAGGATATTATATTTGAGATACAAATGTTTGGTTGAGTTTTATGAATTATTTTTAAGGCCACTGATTCACCCCCCCNCTTCCCCCCCCCCCCCCCCCCCCTCAGTTGTTCTAACACAGTGTTGGAGTGTTTCAATTTTACTATTTA
Source organism: Thuja plicata (assembly GCA_018584345.1). Lineage (NCBI taxonomy): Eukaryota > Viridiplantae > Streptophyta > Pinopsida > Cupressales > Cupressaceae > Thuja > Thuja plicata. Next base: position 5,903,563 of record MU225537.1, read on the forward strand.
AGGGTTCACAATTTCACTAAAATGTCTATAGTAACTATTTAAGGGTTGAAATTTTATATTTAATGGTTAATAATTTATAATAATAGTTCCTATAGTATCAATCACTTAGATTGAGTTAATAACTAAAACCTTGAAAAACATACCCCAAGAAAACACAACATAGGAGGCACACATATTCCTTTTTCTAAACCAATTTCAAGTCTAAACTCTTAAGTTGGGTTGATCTTGACATCCAATGCTTGTACTAATTCATTTCACTATACATTTGCATTGTAGGTCTTGAGGTCAATTTACGAACATAATTGTAATATATTGAACCTACATTGGCTGGCCTCCATCCAAACACATATGCATAAAACATCACAAACCCATAAATAAAAAATGTCCATTCACTTTAATCAATAGTTAATTAGAATACGTACATTATTTATTAGTCAAAGATTAAATAGTAACAATATCTTAGTTTTGAATACAAAACTTTTTCATGTAGTACCAATCATAAAGCTTAGCAAACCATTCTCCACCCAATTGTTATAAAGGTATAATACCATATCGTATTTGCTAATCAATACCATAACTACCCTTAATTGTAAAGTTCATCCTAAGGAGTTTATATTAACAATGATATTTAAACCCTTTAACAGTGGAATTGATACCCTTAAACACAATATTATACTTCTCCTTACTATCACCTAAAGGCTCCCATTTATCAAGCACAACTCCATTCAATAAGCCCTACTCCTTGCAGATCGAATCATATTTCATTCCTTTCTATCACTAGTTTTGAACTACATTCATTGATTTTTTTGGTTCTCAATGATACCAATTTTTTGAATTTACTTCCTTTGTTTTGCATCTATCAATTTAATAATCAAACATATGCATTAAAAGGTGTAATTTCCTTTACATGTATTTGAAGAGTTATTGAGATGTAGAAACCATTAGGTGAAAAGGAACTCTTAAACCCTTGCATATTGATTCAAATCCTAAAAAATTTCAAACCTTCACATAATGCTCTTTGTATTTTTTCCTGTTGATCCTAAAATTTACACTTTGGAATGTTAACAACCCTTAGTGAAAGTCTGATTATTCTAGGACCAAAATTGCTAATACTGAGAACAATCCCTAGGATTGAGGAGCTGACTCTCCGTGAATTGGGTAAATGGAAAAGAGAAGAACTGGAAATGAAATCAACTAGAGGCAATGCGCCTAATCATTTTCCTACCTACTCAGTCTTTCTTTAGAAAAAGATAAAACCATGACACCAGAATGCAAATATTGTCCTATAAAATGGCATAGTATACCAAAATCCCTTCATTGTCCAAATGAGAACATAAAGACAAGATCCTAGACACATATCTAAACATTTACATCATTTCATGGGTGCATCTATAAAAGCTGAGAAACAACAACGCATTCATAGATTCCTATTCATCCATTTACTTCTGATATCCTCACATTCATGGAACACCTTTGTATCTCAATTAATTTCAACTGGAAGAGTTATTTTTCAACATGATCCATCATTAAAAGCAATTTAAACACAGAAATGATAGAGTCTTATAAGATAATGAATACTCAAATTGAGATAAATTACCATTATATTCAGTATTAACCAAAACTAAAAAGGCTCTATCAAGCACAATCAAATTATAATCAACATGAAAGTAGTCGGTAATGAAGTTTGGAAGTATCATATTGTAGAATTATAATAGAAGTAAACATCCATCTAGTAAAATTGTCAGTCTTTTTAAACTAAAAATATCCCCTCACTAGAGAAAAAACAACCCCTTTTAAAGCCAAAAATTGTCACCAAAAAGATTCCCCTCAAATATAAAAGATCATTCCGCCTAGGCCACAATCTAGATAAATAATTTCCTAAGGTCTTTGAAAGAACTACCATGACACGCTGGCACCTGAAAACCTTGATCTTCTCAACGCATTCCTAGATGGAAATGAAAATGATAACAATAATCATTCCCCATTCCTTCTAGTGAGGAACACTTCATCCCAAAAGGTACCAGCACATGTGGAAACATGATGAAGTTTCTAGCAAGAGAGACTCCTTGGACGTTCCTCAAAAATCCAAAAGCATGACATGTTTCTAGGGTGACTAAATTTCACAAAAAAAGAAGAGAAGGACCACCTAGGAAAAATTTGACCTGTATCAAAAACTCTGACTCGGAAAGGTGGAGCGGTTTGTATATGAACATACAGAATTGATGACTCTTTGGGATCTTGACTGTAATGTTTGACTCCCAAAATTTTTGGTTCTTGCAATAACAAACAGAAGAGGGGAAGGAGGAGACCTATCACAGTCTAGCCAAGGTGGATCACAAGGGAGCCCATTCTTCTTCATTTGGAAAGATGCAAAGCTATAAATCACGAAAGGCATGACAGAGAAAAATCTTTTCTTCGAAGGTTAAAATGCTCAAATTATCTCACGAGGTGCTTAAGTTGAAACACAAGAAGGTGAGAGGATCTAAGAAATATTTAACCTAGGAATCTTTGGGTTTGAAACCTAGAGATTGCTCGAAAGAATGATCTTTATTTTTCAATTCCATCTACTCCTTTACTTGTTCTTCACTAAGAGTTGTTCCACTTGGCCTGAAAGGTGATGGAAGTCTAGCCTACAATAATGCCTACATATTTATATTTTTTAGGGTGATTGAAACTCTAAGTCTCTCTAGACACTCTTTAGAGTTTCCAATCAATTATCCACACTTAATAATTTTGGCGGTCTTCTCCGTTGCAAGCCACCTATCCACTATCTTAGTTGATAGTAGAGTACTATCATCAGCTTCATAAGGTTTCTTGATTAGGCTCCTCACCTCATTTATGGTAGGAGAAAATTTTTTCTAGGTGCTCTTTAAGGAAGTGTCCACCTCATTACTCAATCTAGCAGCATCAACCAAGAACTTGAAGTTTGACATCAAATAGAGCATGGATGCCTCAATTTTATCCCATAAGGATGTGTACAAGTGTTTCACTAATAATTTACAACTCATAGAGGTAGAATCGACTATAAGAACCATCAGTTGATTTATTTGTTCTTCTTTCTTCTTGATAGCTTCCAGGAGCTGGTGTACCTATGACTGATCAACCTACAAGATTTGTTGGCACTCAACCAACTTTTTCAATGCCTTCCCTACCTTTATGTTCTCCTAAACCAAGGTGTTGTAGAGATTCAACAAGTCATTTTTTTAGTTGCGACTCTTTTTTCTATTACTCCAACTCAATTTGTGTATGATGAGATCAATTGGAAACTAATTCCTTATACAATTGGATGACCTCAACATTTCTCTGCTCTAGTTCCTTCTTTATATCTTCACATTCTAGTTCTTGGCAATTGGCTTGTTGCTACATAGTAGAGATATCATGAGCAGAGTTCCTTTTTTTCTTTTTCTACCTCTTCCATTTTTCCTTCAGCCTCTACTGGGCTTAATTTAGTGATTTCTAGGAATGTGACAATTCTTGTTCATTTTCTTTCATTTTTTGCGATACTCCCATCTCTTCATTTGAATTCTTTAGAAGCTCATTAGTGAGCTACTAATTATTCTTTTGAAAATACACAATTTTCTTCTTCAAGTCATCAATCAAAGCCACAAAATTTTGCAAATCTCTTTCCTTTTTTTAAGCTACTGAGTGAGATTGAGATAGTTAGCAGTGACTATCTTCTGGGATTCTTCCATGAGTTCCATTCACTCATGTGGTCTTGCATGACTAAGGTTAATAGAGAAAATGTGAGACTGGAAATATTCAGGTTGCATTTGACCAAATTTGTTGCCTTGGACAGTAGCCATCTGGGTGAAAAATGTTGGATTAACTATGGAAAGTTAAGTACTGAGAGGGGAGGGGTGAATCAATACTATTCAAACTTTTAAACAAAGAAACTGACCATATATCAAACTGAATATACTGCAAGTAAACATTGTGAAGCATATGAACTAAAACATGTAAGCATAACTCATAACACCAAGATTTTTGGTCACATAGAAATCCTTTGTTAGAGGAAAACAATTGTGGTGAGGATGACACTCATAATCCTTCACTACTACAACAAAAGGTTTTCTCAGTTAGAGGTACAATGTTAGCTATTTTTGATAGCTTACCCTATTAGGAGTATAATAAGACTTAGTCAGTCTACCTTGTTAAATGATTTTACAAATTCTAATCTAAGAGTTCTACCCTATTAAAGAAATTAAAAAGTGAGACCTATTAGGGTCTACCCAATAATGGGATTTTCACTCCTCTTAATACAACAAAACTTAATGCAACAATGTTTGTGAAAATGCATCAACATATGGTAGTCATACTTTGTATGATCAATGATTTCTTTACCTCATACTACACTCGGCAGCATCAAACACATTCAACTTCTCTTCTCTGCTATAACTTCTTTGTACTTAGTGGTGCTCTGCACTTTGACTTTGTCTTCAACTTCAACTGCTCTTGTCTCTATTTATTTATTTTCCATTCAAAACATCCTTTATATACTCAATATTTTGCCTCTTAATCTTATTGATTAGGTTTTCCTTCTTTCATTCTAAACTATCAGATCATCTTCATGAACAGATTCAATGTATTTTTTATTCAGTGAACTGTGTAACTGTCGCCTTGATAATTGTACTATTCTTGGGAATAAAAATATTACTTTTGCCACTTAATCTTCACCATAGATCTTTTACCTTGAATTTTCTAGCTCAACTGAAGATCATTAAACTAAATTCTTCTTTGCCTTTAGAATCTTATAGGTTGTCATGGTATTGTATTAAATGTTGATCTAATTCATGTTTACCAAAATTGCTTCTTCTTTCGTTGCTCGGTAACATAGTTCATAAGCTCTGTGGCTCGGTAATTGTTATGTGATGCTCGGTTCAAGGCTTGCTCGGTGTATTACCTACTGACTCGGTATGAATTTTTTTTCTTTACTGAATGCCCTTATACTTTCCTTTCCTTTAACTGATTGACTTACTTAGTCAATATGACTTTGAACAAAACCAATGACAACAAAATAACTCTATAGGAGTATCAATCTCCCCCTTTGGCATTAGTTTGGCATCTTTGTTAAAAACTATAAATTCATCAAAATTTTGTATAACTTATAACTTATAACCCCCCTCTGTGATAATACTTCCTCTTTATTATATATCCTTTCTTATGCATATATACATATATATCTTCCTTTGTACTTATACAATATATATCCCCCTTTTTTGACAAATATGCCAAAAACAAAATTTACTTACTAGACTCATCCTGATATAACTTATCAAAAATATGTGTATACCTTGTCTTTAAATTATCTAGGGATGTCTCCCATGTCTCCTTCAGTGCATGAAGTACAATAAACTATGCAGCAACATCAGCTACCAAACCAATAATGGTTTCCAGGGAACTTCCATCAGGAGTATTGACCAAATCCTTGGCCTTCTTTAAATGGTTTTGCATAGACTCAATATGGGGAATCAAAATAGATGGAAGCTCAAGGAGTTCCATCCTTATCTTTTTTTCTTCTCGTCTAAGCTTATGTTTTATTCTCATAAAATGTTTTAACCTCAAGTAATATACTTGTAGTAATCCAAGCTTGGTTGTCACATCCTTCAGCTTCTCAGTTAGCTCTTTCTCAATAGATTCATCTTTCTTTTTGATATCCTAAATGAATTGTGAAATAGAAAAAAATTTATGAAATAATAAAAGAATAACAGACAACTTATTCTTTATATCTGTACAAGCTTCAGAAAGTGATACCTTATACAGTGCAATACTCTTCAAAATATTTTCAATCATTTTTAGCTCTATGTTCCTCTCATGAACTAATTTCATCATTTAGTAGGTAGTTTCTTTGTTTGGTTCTCTAACTTGTTGCACTAGTCCTTTTACCTGACTAATAACACTATATGTTTCATCTACATGTGCATCAAGGACAAACTCCTGTAGTACATCCTTAACACTTTCTATTATAGTGGTCTTCCTTCTCTTTTGTAAGAATTTGTCTTGTTTTGCTTTCAACCTCGGTAACTCTGCATATTCAGATAATTCATTTGGTTTAAGTGTAGATATGTCTACCTTAGGTACAATGATCAGTTTAATCAGGTCAACTACCTTCCTTTTCTTTGATTTATTCTTCCCAATCATAATGCTCTTACCAGTAGAGAGGTTCGGGGAACATGATGCCTTCAGTGCATCAAATGTAGCTTTGGTAGTGCCAACTATGCTTTCTCCTTTCTTCTCTTCCTTCTTCTCTTTCTTCTTCTCATCCTCCTATTTTTCCTATGTCTTCTCCTCTACTTGTTCCTTTGGTGTGTCATTTTATTTCTCTTGTTGTTGTCTTGCATTCTCAGTGGAGAGAACCGACTTGATATTTTCTTCTTTGGTGGTCTTAGTTGCCTTAGGCTCATCGGTTGTGTTATGTTTTGTCTTCTTTTGTGGTTCTTTGGCCTTCTCTACATCCATAGAAAATTCATATATACCAGCATGAATGTTAGGATAATCTTGTACTTTCTCTAAAACATGATTCATCAATGTATCAGTAGAAACATTAACATTTGTATCCATTGGTTCTATATCTATCTCTTTGGTGGCCATGACATCTTCAGCTTGTGATATCTCACCTGATAGATCCTTTTCATTGATATCTTCAATAATAATCTCATCATATTCAAGTTCCAAGTTAATAGGATTGATCTTACTTGGATCGTCTCTCACAATCTCATCGGTTTATCATCCTTTCCTTGCTCTGCTTGTGATTCGGTTTCATTGATGTCAACAGTTTCTATCCATTTATCATTGGTTTCTTCCTGTATTGAATTCAAATCTCCTATCATAATCCTTAAAGATTTTCCTTTTACAAGGAATCATTGAGAATACTTCTTCAATGTCTCATAAATTTTAGCTACAGATAATTCTAGTATAGTTAGTACTAGAGCTCTCTCCCTCATTTTGTTTTTAGCATTCATTGCATATTTCCATCTCGCATCTATCTTGTTATATAACTTAATAGGTAACTTATTGAAAAATTCTAGGGGTGGGTACCAGAATTTGTGTAAAGTGTAAACAATTGCATCTTCAATTTTTACCTTTTTCTCTTCACTTTGTGTATTGTACTTTGCATACTTCATTCCTCCAAATGTTCCATACTTCTTTAGTGTATCTAGCATCTCATCTAGACTCCTTGGTGCTCGGGGTTTATTTTCCACAACTTTGAATATACTAAGATCCTCAGACTCAGTCTTACTCTCTGCTATCAATTTCAACTTTCTTCTTGGTTGATTAGCTATTCTCCTCCCTCTTACATAGGTTTTGGCCCTCGGTGGCTCTAGCTCAAGTTTCTTCTAGTCTACTAATGTAACCAAATATCTTATAGTTCATCTTGTACCTATGATGCTCGGTGATTCCTTCATCACTTGTGGTTTCTTATCCTTTTCATCATATGGTTCTTCAACAACTTCTTCATCGTCAACTCCAAGATTCTTTGACAAATTAGTAATCATTTTTATTAATTTCTTTAGATCTTTAGGATTGAAAATACCTTGTTTTTATCTCTCTTTTACCTCCTCATAGGTTCCATAATGCTTTTCTCTTTTATCAATAGGTTTTACTAATAGAGCTTGAATTTGCTGTGAAACAATGTCAATATCTATTTCATTTCCCATTGGTTGTAGCCAAGTATACCTAGGCTCATCTTCCTTAATGATGCAAGTGTTGGTATCAATCTCAAAAGATATAGTTGTTAGAATGAATTTAGAATAACTAAGAGGTGTGGGGTGAATCAATTATCCTTAGGTATAGATGTACCAAATAAAACTTTCAGTATTTTAAACAATTTAGATCTACTCGGTAGCAGTAGCATATGTCAACAACTTAATCATGTAGTTTACTGTTTAATGTAATTCTCTTGTAGAAACATAATAGTAAAACAAACCATAAGCATTCACACAAGTTGACACAAGTATTTAATGTGGAAACCCAATATGGGAAAAACAACCAGTAACATACTACCAAGTTTCACTCTTCTAAAGTGAGCTCTGTGAGGATCCAACCCTGTTAAAGGTTACAATAACACACTATTAGGTGTGACCTGGTGAAAGGATTTAATTACCCTGTCAGGAGTGGCCTTGTTAGAGGACTTAGAACATTCCACCCAAATTTCACCTTGCTTAGAGGATTTATACAAATGACTGTTAGGTCAACCTTGTTAAAGGATTTTAACTGATACAATGGTTAGAAAGTAATCAGTAGTTGTGATCTTATACATACAACTTACTTTGCAAATTTAGATCCAATTACAGCTCTAGTGGCTTGCATTGTCATTTCAATCTTCTGATCTGCTTGTAAATCCGTCAAGCAATCACACATGCAACTTTCTACTTATATGTTCAGCCTTCTTTGCTAGGTCATGCCAATCAGTAAATCAACTATGCAATCCTCTTGCATACACACATGTACATCAATCTGTACATCCACTCTTCAATGAATAACCCCTTGAGGTTATCATATACCTCTCTATCTAGGTCAGATAAATCTTTTCCGCTTAATCAAGATCGTAGATCTTAGGTTAGGTCAGATCCAATGGATCATTCCATCATTACATTACATTTACTTCTCCAAAGTAGTCTCTAATTAAATCTTGAATCCATGCATTAATTATGGTTATCCATACATTAAATGATGTGGATCAATCTTTAATTAACTTTACATATCCCAATAAAATTAACTAAGTCGGCCAGGGATCTCAAATCTCATCATTAATCCAAATACTGTAAGTCGGCCAACATCTGTGATTTGCTCGGTAATCACTATTTCCACTTGGAAATTTCACTGGTGCTCGGCACTGAACAAACTTGCTCGGCACAAGCCAGACTTTCTTGGCACAAAACAGCCAGAAAAACTGTCTTTGAATGATAAACAACTAATTACTTTGCTAGAGTGCCAACTGATCAAGTACCCTTTTATTTTCCTTAACTCAACCATTCACTTGGTCTTCTTGTTAAATCTTCTTCATCAATCAATAGATATGGTACTCAAAT
>MU225537.1:5924925-5948294 GCA_018584345.1 Thuja plicata
TACGTGATGTTGCATTAATTAGATAATAGTTATGGTGCAAATTAATTAAACTTCAGCCATTCATCTAGGATCATCAAATGGTCTCAAATAAGACATTTAACATTATAAAATGATGGATGTTACTGTTAGGTTGTGTGTCGATGTAAATTTTTGTGCTTATGTATACCAACATGTGTTTAATCTGCAAACAAGTTATTAGTTGGCGTTGGCCCACATGACGCATTGACAAGTCCCATCTTTTGAAAATTGTCAATCAAATATTTATTTTTCCCATGCTTAACAATAGATTAGCCAAAAAAAAAAAAAATTCAAAAGGCACATAAAATTTTCCAGCACAATTATTCTTTTACCCTTCAACAAAAAATCATTCGCCTCATATATTATAATGTATTTACTTCAAAAGAAAAAAATTCGCCTCACACAATATATATTTTCCCCACATTAATGTATTATTCACCAGGATTTTATGGAATTTTCATTGGGCAAGGAAAAATTCACCTTCGCCTTTATATTATTTTGCTAATTTGGAAAAAAAATTCGCCATCATCAATAAAAAGTTTCTCCTAAATTAATGTGTGATTCGCCAGGATTTTACACTTTTTCCTAGGAGGGGGTTTCTTAAAGTTATACATGGTTGCTTCTGGGGCTACAAGCACAATGTTTTTGTACAGAAAAATGTGTGTGTGTGTGTGTATAATGCATAAAAGTGTATATATATACATTATTACGCATTATAATTTTGAAATTGGGCTTTCTCACTAATGATACATATACATAATTATGTATACATATACATAAATATGTATACATATACATAATTATGTTTACATATGCACAATTATGTTTATGTACATACATAAATTTATATTCATGGTAACATTAAAATATTGTACCCATGTGTGCACAATTACGTATATGTTTTAATGTTCTTGTATGTACATTGATGGAATTAAACAATGATTGTCTCATTGCCTTCCATGTTTACATCATTATATTGGCATACATATTTATTGTTTTCATAAATGTTACTTTATTTTAGGTGTTCTTGGTGGATCAAACATTTGGTATTAAATGTTGTCCTTCTGAGGAATCATTGCAAGACTAGTGCTCCAAATCATTTTTTGTGCTAGATGACAATCTCAAGGAAGCTATTGTCTATCTTGTGCAACAAAATGTAGGTGACTCACATCTACATGATGGGTTCATTTATGACCTTGTCTTTTTTTCCATCATTCAAGTTAGAGGTAGGCTTCATTGGGTTTTGGAGGTTTGTAACCATGTCGTGGTACCCCGCAACCAGGTAAAATTTTCCAAGGGTATTCAAAATATCAATCCACACATCATCTCTGGCAGACTTGGAAAAAATTTTGATTTGACCAGAGAGGGTTGTCAAGACCTTATGGTGGAAGCATGGGAGCTCTTCACCAAATCATGTTCTATTGATGACTATAGTTATGTTGCAATATTCAATGGTAATCATGAAGATTTTTTTACACCTTATGAGAAAGTTGTTGTCATGGACTACTTCTATGGAGTTTCCCTTTTTGTCACAAAATTAAAACATCTGGAGAGTTAGGGATGTGCAGATTTTCCTACTTACACTTATTGCATCTATTTTTTTGGGTGATATCCCCTCATATGCGGGGCTGGTCTACTTGAATGCAAACTTATATTATGTATTGTAATTGTGTAAACATGGGTACAATATTTTGAACCATTATTACAAAAGTTAAATTTTGCTTCAGTCAAAACAAACAAAATTTTAATGGTAAAGTGCACTATGCTTACTATAGTGCCTTTATTTTGTAATGTATTCAATGAGTAAATGCACTGGTCACTATACTTGCATTTTTTTCCAATTACTAATCAACTTATTTACTATATGAAATACTTAGAAGCATTGAAGCTTCATATTCTCTTATTTCACATGCATGACTTAGTTTTGTAATGTATTCAATTAATACATTGCAAAACTAGGCCAGCATAGTGCACCCTTAGTTTTGTAATGTATTCAATTAATGCATTACAAAACTAGGTCATCATAGTGCAGCCTTAGTTTTCTAATGTATTGAATGAATAAATTTACTAGTCACTATAGTTACATGCCTTTATATTATACGTTATTTGTAATGTGGACCTTCAGTAGGATACAAAATTAGTGAATGGGGTGCTTTAATTAAATCTCATTTTCCCTTGCCTTAATCATAACCTCATCTAATGATTCCCAACAAAGGACCTGACTTAATCTCTCCTTACCCCATACCTAATCACCTTAACATGTATGAAAATAAACTAAACTGCTTTCAATCATCGTAAACTCAATTTCTTTTAATCATTTAATGTTTTTGTACTCAATTTCTTTCAGACATACGCATATATTAAATGTTTAAATGATAAATTTCCATGAGATTATTACTTCCACTAGTTGTTACATTATTTTTTAGGTATGCGAGGTAGTGAAGACTTGAGCACGAGTTGTGGATGATTTAAGGGTCATAGAAGTGACCCTATGCACATATTATCCACTTACATTTAATTTTTAATTGATAAGGGGTATAAAGCTTGGAAATACTTGCAAAGAATAATGGAGTAAAATACCTACCTCACATCATAGTAGATCTGGAAATACCCTTTTTCTAATGCATGTGTTGAGTTTATGGAAAATCTGAGATTGGATCTGGAATAGAAACACAGGGACAAACAAAACCCATAAATCTTTTTCCATTTTGACACAGTTCTGATCTGTACCCTCAAGTCAATGTCACCATTGACCCAAAAAAAATTATTCTGACCTAGGGAAGAATCGACCTAAAAAGTCTCCAACGGGAAATCTATTTCCGGATCTCGATAGTTTGCCAAAAAGGGTATCCAAATCTACACTCCGATCTACTATTTTGAACCTGTACCTACAAGAAAAATGAATTTATTTGTTTGGGGGAGGGTTTTTCCTTAGTCAAACCCCAGTTTTGGAATTAACCTTAAAATGTAATTGAAATTGCATAAGTAACAAAGTAAATAAATGAATTCACCTTGCTTGTATGGAAACCCTTGTGGCGGATTCGAATCCTTGGATCCACAAGTATGTATGCACCAAATGGATGTAGAATGTAGGATATCTCAAATGGTAATCGGACATAATAACCTGACCAAAATAACCTTGGACACAATAACCCTACCATAATAACCCAAGGACACAATAACCCAAGGTCACAATAACCCATGGAAAAAATAACCCATGGTCAAAATAATCCATGGCCAAAATAACCCATGGTCATTTTAGATCTTGAGTTAGTATGCTAAAAATGGGATTGTGAGGAACCATAGAGGATATTCATGTTTAGACCATATATCTATTATATACCCCTAAAATAGCCTTAAAAAATCTTTAATATGCTTAAATAACTTATAAACTAGTAAATAATTATAGAAATAAAGACAAATTCATGGGAATAAGATAAATAAGAGTTATTATGAAAAGACTTAAGTCAAAAGGCATTATGAAGAGGCATTAAGAGGATATATGAAGTGGTAGAATTAAGAGAAGTAAAGGAAGGAAGAGGGGAGAATAATTAAGTGTGTGTAGAGTGATAAGAAAAAGAGAAATCAAAATTCATAAAAAAAAATATTTTTTTTTTATTATATTTTTTGAACATTATATTAAATTTTACACTTTAATTGAAAATTTAAATTAAAAAAATTTTAGAAATATACTTGTAATTTATAAATTTTGTTTTCTTTTCTCTATAATAATATGGGGTTATTTTGTTCATGGGTAATTTTGACTGTGGGTTATTTTGGAATGGGTTATTATGACCCTGGATTATTTTGTCCTCGGGTTATTGTGGCTGGGTTATTCTTTCTAGGGTTATTTTGGCCAGGTTATTATGTCCTGTAATCATCTCAAATCAATTTCTTGTAGATCTTCAACACCAATCTTGAATGGATCTTAGAAGAAGAAAAGGATTGCATGGATGTGGATGGGAAAATCTTCAACAAGAGAGCTCCATAGAGCTTTGAATCCTTCAATGGCTACCAATGGATCTCCTTGATGAATTGGATGCTTGAATGCTTGAATTCTTGGATGCTTGATAGTATATGATTGCTTCAATAGATTCTTGCTTCAAATCTTGCTTCTTAACTTGCACTTAGATTTCACCTCTTCAAGTCTTAGAGAAAATGAGAGAAGGCTTCCTTATATACAAACCTAGGGCACAATCTTCTAGAGAAGCCTACATAGGAGAATTAAATTCCCATTAGACCTATACCCATAGAAGAGGACCTATATTAAATATAATTTAAGAGTCATCATTTCAGAAACCAAAATAGTCGACCCAGAAGCAGGAATTAAATCTTTTCGAAGCCCGACATCTGGAAACCCCAAAAACTTAAAATCTGGACCTTGGGCCAGAAAAAGGTTGATTCTAACCTAGGTCAAGGTCAAGGTTGACCTTGACCTACATTAGGGTTGAGGTCAACCTTGACCTAGGTCAAGGTCAAGGTCAACCTTGACCCAGAAGGTCGACCTTGACCCTGAAGTCAAGAACTTCAAATTTGCAGATCAGGGTGCCAAAAATAGGCCAGAAAAAATGGGAAATGGGGCAGAACAGGGGAAAAAGATAGATCCAAGTTAGAGACCCATTCAAGGTGCTTTACATGATCCCAGACCACTTACTTGGAAGGCTAAACCAATCCACAATGGAAGTGCTTCTATTTTCTGACTATACATTTAGCCCCCACTTTAGCAAGAGTATGGACTCAATGCAAACTCTTGGTAAAGGAGAACATGAAGAAAATATAATCTTATTGAAATCAAAAGGGACAAAGAAATCTTCAAGCCCCCAAGGACTTAAGTCTTTATCAACCCTAAGATCATGATAAGAGAGATATCACTAGTTAAAGAGAAAAAGAGAGAGGGTGTGATTACCTCGCCCAATGAGACGTGTGTATCTCATTGTGAACCACAAAAAGGATATTATGGCCCACCAAGAAAGCACTTGATAGTTACCGCATAAAGTTGTGTGCCTTTTGGCAGCTTTGTGCATGTAGGTAGTGTGTCTTCTAATGGATTTTAGAAGTACCTATGGATCCCTATCCTCATATCACCATGGAATACATTTGTAAAATGTGTATCTCTTCAGGATCTAGAAACTTATGTGTGTTACCTTCCGGGGATTTAGCATATAGAATTGTAATTGAATGTGTATCTCTTTAGGATTTAGCAACTTATGTGTGTTACCTTCAGAGGATTTAGCATGCTAAAAAACAAAAGTTTAGAACAAAAATGCATAATATAAAATGAGGGAGGATGTATATATGCCCCCCTCCTTAAGATGGAAAAATACATACTATTTTGACATGTTAAGGAAATAAAATAACAAGGATAAGCCTTCTTCAACAACATCAAGAAAATATCCATAGACAACACCCAGTCCAAGCCAAGAAGGTCACAGCTCCTATGAGGCCATGGAAGGGATGAATGCAAAGAGATATCATGCAAGAAGTGAAAAAGTAACCCTTGTGAAGGATAGCACACTATTCAGTTTCCAAGGTGAGAGATTTATCAACCATGGAAACCCAATGTCAAACAATGAAATAGGTTATAATCAAGGACTTGGATCCTCAATGCAAACCAAAATTTTCATGTACGATTGGATATCATATAATATATAGATACTTCTTAACCAAGGAAAAGTGGATCCTGGAAAGACAGAAAAGAAGGGGATGGAATCCTTGCCCCCCAAGTGTAGGAACAAGGATGAAAGGGGACCTATTATATCACTCACAACACTATGAAAGAGAATGAGCCCCCAAGGATTAGGCTAGCATTGTTCACATAATGTGGAGCTCCATAATAGGAACATAAATGTTATTTAGAGAAAACAAGATTGAAATATAACTCATTGCCACATGATATATAAATAACTTCACTATCAATGAGCTGCCTAATCTTATAATATAAAGCTTGAAATTCATTAGTAGAGTGATTGTGAAATCTGTGATACAAAAAAAAAGGAAGACTCTTCAAATGTGGACTACATTTCTTTTTGTGTTTAGGTCTAGTAATCATCTTAGCATGAAGGAGTTTAGGAAAAAGACCTTCTTGGTCAAATTCCTTCATAGGGTCATCATGTTTTGAAGTGTTATTTGAGATGTTGGTAATAATGATATGTTGTTGAGCATTAAATCCAAATCCATAAGAATTCTCATGCCCCCCATTCTGTAAGTGCATTTGAATTCCTTGTTTATGCTTACCACATCCTTGACCATGGAATCCTTGTTTAACTAGTAAATGATAACCAGAACCATAACAAGAATCCATATCAGAAGGAGTCAATGGAACTTCAATAGTCACCATGTCATCATTAGTAGGTTTGATAGATTCATAGTGGGTAGAAGTAGCGACAAAGTTATCCCGAAGGGCATTAGAAGTAGAAGCAAAAGCTCGTTGTTCAAACTCTCTTTTTTGCTTCATAAAATCAAGATTAGAAACTTTATAGTCTCCAATAAAGGTAGGATTAAAATCGAAGGTTCCCCAATCATCTCCAGGAAGAGAATTAGAGAAACAAGGATTAATATTAGCAATAGGATTATTTTGGGTTGAATATTCAAACAAGAATTTGGTGCATCATCTGCATGAAGTGTATACACCATGTTCTTGTGAATAAACTTGACTTTACGGTGAAGGGTGGAAGGAAAAGCATGCATATCATGCAACCAAGGTCTACCCAAAAGGAGGTTATAATTAAGAGGTCCAGGCATAACATGAAAAGGAGTATTTAGGATGACCGAACCTACTTTGATAGGTAAGTTAATGATTCTCAAAGTGTTCTTATCAATGTTATCAAAGCCACGTATAGGAGCATTATTAGGTTGAATATTTGAAAGATCGGCTTTAATCGCTTTGAGCATGTCCATGCTACAAATATTAAGCCCAGATCCATTATCAATCAAGGTCCTACGAATGATGCTCTTATTGATAGTAATAGCAACCATAAGAGCATCATATTGATTATGTACTTCTTTAGAAGGTAAATCCTTTTGAGTAAATACAATTTCAGGAGGACCCAGAGTAGCATGCATGCACTGTAAGAAGGCATTGATGTTCTTTTGATTAGGAGGTGGATTGGGAAGAGTTTCTAGAGATTTTTGCAAGGCTTCATGGTATGTAGGTAAAGTTTGAAGAAGCTCCCATAAAGAAATCTTGGTAGGGGTATTGCGTAATTGGTTTATCATATCATACTCCTGGCTAGGAAGACGGGGTGGAGGAGGAAGAATGGGTTGAGAAGGTGGTAAAGAAGTAGGAACCACTGGATTAGGTTGAGGGTTATTCCTTGTATGATATGTGTGAGCTATAGAATCTTGATCATTGAAAGACTCTAAAGACTCCATAGGTTTACCTTTGATAGTCAACAAGGGTTTTGGATAAACCATGTTGGTTGTCTCAACACTACAAATAGGTTCACAAGAAGGACGCAAAGAAGACATCTTAGGAGGAGATGAGGTAGGATCTTGATTCTCCATAAGATCATCACTAAGAGGGAGAGTATTAAGGGAATTCATATCATTCTCCGCTAATGCCTCATCACTAGAAGGAATCCCAAATGGAGATAAAGTATCTATAATGTCTTCTTCTTTCTCTAAAATGTCTGCATAAGGGGAGTGTGTTTTACAAAAAGAGTCACCATCATGTATGAATATGTCATCCACTAATAAATCACTCTCTTTTATCAAGGAATCTTCACAAGGAGGGGATAAATCAATGTCTTTATCCAAGGATTCATCCCAAATAAGAGGATCATCCACAATGACTTCATGAGGAAGAGAGTAATCAACATCCATATCCAAAGGTTCATCCCAAATAGTAATATTATCATCCCTATCAATAAAGAACCTTGTAGGAGCAACATAAATCACTAAAGCTTGATCCCAAAAGGGGAAAGAAGGTAAATTATATTCTAAAGTAGGCTCATAGAAAATACATATATTAGGAGAAGAATTAACATCAATCCTTAACTCATCTCCATAAAGAGAAAGATTAAAGTCATCTTCTTGCTCTAATATATCCTTACAAGGTAATACAAGAGAGGACAAAGAAACATCACATGCACTAAATGAAGTCTTTCTAGGTGTATCAATGTTGTAAATATTGGAACATGAAGGTAACCATGCACACAACCTATGGTAAAGGTCAATTGAATAGGTTGTAGATGAGGATGAAATAGGAATATGATCCATGGAGATCTTATTCAAACAATTTTCATCCTCACTTCCATGTACCTCATTAGGGGATCTATCCTCTTTTGCAAAAAAAGTCTCATCAAAGTATTCAAAACAAAAATCATACATGTTGAACACAAAGTAACATTACAAGCATGAAAAATGTAAATGTTTTTGTATTTTTAAAGAAATTTTGTAATTTTTTTTTTTTGAAATTTTGAAATATAAATACAAGATCATAAAAAGAAATGCATGTAAGATATAATCATAAAATGTAAATCTAACACCAAAAAGAAAGAGTTGTCTATCATGGGTTCACCAAAATGTAAAGAAGAAAATATGGATAAGGTTTAGAACAATATTGGTTTTCTCATAGAAGTGACCCTACGCATATATTATCCACCTACATTTAATTAGTAATTGATAAGGGTTGTAAATCTTGAAAATACTTGCAAAGAATAATGGAGTAAAATACCTACCTCGCATCATAGAAAATCTAGAAATACCCTTTTTCTGAAGCCTGTGTTGAGTTTTTGGAAAATCTGAGACCGAATCTGGAATAGAAATGTAGGGAGGAACAAAACCCAGAAATATTTTTTTGTTCTAACATAGTTCTGATTTGTACCCTCAAGTCAATGTCACCACTGACCCAAAATTTCTGATTCTGACCTAGGGCATAATCGACCTAAAAAGTCTCCGACAGGAAATCTATTTCTGGATCCTGATAGTTTGCCGAAAAGGGTATCTAAATCTACACTCTGATCCATTGTTCTGAACCTGTGCCTGCAAGAAAAATGTTTTTTTTGGGGGGGAGGGGAGGAGGGGTTTGCCTTAGTCAAACCTTGGTTTTTGAATTAACCTTAAAATGTAATTGAAATTGCATAGGTAAAAAAGTAAAAAAATGAATTCACCTTGCTTGTATGGAAACCCTTGTGGCAGATTCAAATCCATGGATCCACAAGTATGTATGCACAAAATGGATGTAGAATGTAGAATGTAGATTGTATGATATCTCAAATCAATTGCTTGTAGATCTTCAACACCAATCTTGAATGGATCTAGGAAGAAGAAAAGGCTTTCATGGATGTCGATGGGAAAATCTTCAACAAGAGAGCTCCAATAGAGCTTTGAATCCTTCAATTGCTACTAATGGATCTCCTTGATGAATTGGATTATTGAATGCTTGAATGCTTTGATGCTTGATAGTAGATGATTTCTTCAATATATTCTTGCTTCAAATCTTGCTTCTTAACTTGCACTTAGATTTCACCTCTTCAAGTCTTAGAGAAAATGAGAGGAGAAGGCCTCCTTATATACATATCTAGGGCACAATCTTCTAGAGAGGCCTACATAGGAGAATTAAATTCTTATTAGACCTATACCCCTAGAAGAGGACCTATATTAAATATAATTTAAGATTCATCATTTCAAAACCCAAAACAGCCGACCTGGAAGCGAGAATTAAATATTTCTGAAGCCTAACATCCGGAAACCCCAGAAAAATGAAATCTGGACCTTGGGCCAGAAAAAGGTCAATTCTAACCTAGTTCAAGGTCAAGGTCAGCCTTTACCTAGGTCAAGGTCAAGGTCAACCTTGACCCTAAAGTCAAGAACTTCAAATTTGCAGATCAGGGTGCAAGAAACAAGCCAGAAAAATTGAGAAATGGGGCAGAACAGGGGAAAAAGTCAGATCCAAGTCAGAGACCCATTCAAGGTGCTTAACATGACCCCAAACCACTTACTTGGAAGGATAAACCAGTCCACAATGTAAGTTCTTCTATTTTCCAACTATACAAGTATATTTGAAGGCATTCATCTTGTAGGACTGAAGATAACTAGAGGCTTAATATTGTGGTACTGATTTTTTGGGTTGGTTTATTGGAATATTTTTTAGGTTACTGATTCAGCCCCCCTCTAAATTATTACTAATAGTCTTCAAGCATTACATTTCTTGGAAATTCCTCATAACTCCCTAACCTCTATCCTTCCTCTTCTTTGGCTCTTAAAGGTGTAGTAGAAGCCTATGGTCTTTTCCCAGACATCCACCCTGTAGTCCTCTTCTAGTTGATCAAGCCTTGCAGCATTTACATCATAAAGTGGCCATAGGAGCATAGGTGGCTGCATTGTAAGGGGACACCAGATCTCACATCTAATCTGCCTGCCCAGCTGGATATATTTGGGTGCTTTGTGGATTGTTGCCTCAAGATTAATAGGGATATGTGGCTCTGATTTATTGAATGTGTCTGAAAGTCTATTCCACCTGCTTTTGGCACCATCCAGGGCTCTCTAAAAAATAAAGTAGGCTATCCCCTCATATTCTGCATAGACCTCTCCTCTGATAGTAAATATTTTATTCTTAGTCTCTGCTTTAATACTTCCATAGGTGAGGTTGAACCAATCCCGAAGGAGCACATCTAGTTTTCTACTTTTAGCTCTAATGGTAATGGTTTTGACTTCTCCTGATCTTTGTAGTTGTCTAACTATCTTTTATAGTTTTCTTCATTATGCATCTAGGACATAAATTCCCTCAGGTTTATATCCCTAATATATAGCAAAGGATTCCAATCGGTTTCTCCGGGGATAATGAAGTTGTGCATGTATAACTCATACAGTAGGTTCTATTTCCATGAAGGAAGGGTTTGATATAGGCCATAGAACTATTGGGCCTTTTTGAACTTAGATTCTATGTTCTTTAAGGTCATCATAAATTGAAACAAAAGGAATTGTTCTTTTAAACAAATAGCATAGACCCTAGGAGGAGGTCTACAAGTGATAATCTGATCAACCAACTTTAGGGCATGATCCATTCTTTGTTTTTGCTTTGCCAATTTCTCCTTTAGGTCTCCTATCTATTCATCTTGGTCTTTTATTACCCTTTTCATTCTATGATTTTCCTCTTTCCACATGGTTGCTTTAAAAACAAATTTATTATATAAGCCAAAAAGGACCGATTGCAAAGTGGGTGGACCAAACTCTTTTATCTAATTGTTCTACCTCCTCTATTCTCTCCATGACTTCTCTAAGTAGCTGGTAAACTAGGTTCTTTTATAAGGAACTAGCACACTCTTTGAGGGGGATGACTGATGAGGTATTTGAACTTCTTCCTCATTGCATTCTAGAGTATTTTGATGGCTCTCTTGGGGGTTATTTTGACATACAATAGGTTCAACATCACATTTCTCATTTAAGTTTTGAGAAATATC
The DNA here is from genome assembly GCA_018584345.1 of Thuja plicata. Classification (NCBI taxonomy): domain Eukaryota; kingdom Viridiplantae; phylum Streptophyta; class Pinopsida; order Cupressales; family Cupressaceae; genus Thuja; species Thuja plicata. The sequence continues at coordinate 5,936,346 of MU225537.1, forward strand.
TAGAATTTCAGGCGGAGTTGGGGAATCATCTGGAACATACTGCACATTGGGTTCTATATCAGCTTGTTTGGGAGAAATAGATTGGGTTTCTGGGGACACTTTAGGAAGTTGTCCTCTCATTTTAGGGCTTCTTCTTACAAGAGTTTCCTCAACCTCCATAGCCTTCTTTCTACTAGCCTTACTTGGTCTCTCTGCTACAGGAGTTGCTGTTGCAAGAGTCAATTTTATTTTCTTCCCTTTCAAAGTTGTGGGGTTTTTTGGTTCGTCTATAGGAACAAAAGTTCAATCTCGTACTTTTTTTTCCTTTATTTTGGGCAAGAGTATGTACATTTCTCATATGAGCAGGTGAAGGCCTATTTTTTTGAGATTTTTCAAGTTCTATTTCTTCATTGACGTGCTCAACAGCTGGTTTAGTGGGTGTCACATCATCATTGCTAGTTTCCTCAATAGGCTCAACCTGGGGTTGCAGGGTTTTACGTTGAACAAACTCTGACCATGCCATAGGAAAGGATTCCCTAAGGGATTTCTCTACTATCAGTTTTATTAGGGCATGGTGAGAGATATAATTTGCATTCCCCTGTTGGGCTTCCTCAGCAATGCTACTTAGCATATTATACAATAAATTAGGAACATTTACTAGAAGGTTATGCCTTACGTAGCTAAGTAACTTGAAATGATGTGCATGAAAATTTGAAAATCTTCCCTCACAAGTCAAATACCTGATAATGTGTGTTGCCAGCTCATTAAATGGTGGAGGAAGAGACATTCATTTGCACCCTTTCTTGTTAATCTACAGAAGAGGGTCACTTGGAAGGGTAAACTAGGCTCATTTTGACCTGGTGTCATGCACATTGGGGTAATCTTCCCCAATTGTTGGTAACCCAGTTACCTCTGCTATTTGTTCTTCTGTCACAACAATCGTTAAACCCCATACGACTGCTTTTCCTTCCTCAAATGTATTTGTGAATTCAGCTGCTACTTCTTCATCAAACTCTATTAATTTCAAGAAATAACCCAACCAGCCACATGTATTAAACCTCCCCACTGCTTCAACATCTGTAAGAAAAATGGCATGAACCACTAGCTCATGCCACTGTAGTTTCCCTCCCATTTGTTCCAAATTTTTACCTCCAAATTTTTGTTGTATATTAAGCTTGTCAATTTTTCAACTCTTCTTCTCTGCAATTTGATGATTACCTTATTCCCTTTTGAATTTTAAACTAATCCTCTTAAAACTATGGACCTTCTCTTGCAATCTTCTATTGTTCTTGACATAAACAATGATAATGGTGCTTAACAGAGGAAATTATAACTTTAACTACGACTTTCCACGTAGTTTAATTATAGTCATTTTGGGTCACATTAAGTCTGAAAATCGGGGATAATTTTGGAATAACAATACGACACTTGTGCAATATAGTAACCAGATTTAATGAAACAAGGCCAAAGTACATATTTGAGGTGACGGCTGAAATATTTATGAGTAATGACAAGGACAATTAGAAATGACATTAGAACTTAATACACTTCAATGTCCCCTATGAAATGATGACAAGTGTCCACACTTGTCATACTTGGCATGAGGTACAAAACTGGCTTAATGTCACAATCATAGAATTATTACAGTACTAGATATAATTACCTAACTCTATGTGCTAAAAGTAGAATAAATTTGAAAATTTTATACCTGTCATTCGATTATCGCACGTGTCATAAAAAGGTGGCGAGAGTGGAATGATGTTGGCGGCTGCATGCATCAGCTAATGTGTCTCTTATTTGAAACATAGAATTAAATAATGGTGATGATGTGGAGGATGGGTGGATGGTAGGTAATGAAATGAAATGTGTTGAAAAGAAGAATATAGAAAGTAAATGGAGAAATGGACTTAATTTGAACATGAAGTGTTTATTATGGGCATACTCGAAGGAATGCTATGTTGAAGCTGTGGGAAGAAGGTTTGCACCCTTTGTTGCAGGAAGTATTACATGTTGTTCATTTGGAGTTGGATGTCTGAATTGTTGCAATAAGTCTTCTTTGGTTTGGGATGGATGATACAGATAAAGTCAATGCCCTTTAACCAATAACTTGAAGTGTACTAGGTCAATAGTTGTCAATTGAACTGTGCCATTGGTGAAGACATGGCTTATTTCATATGGGCCTAGCCATCTTGTCTGCAGCTTGCCTGGTATCTCTTAGAATCTGGAATCATACAGTAACGCCCAATCCCTGACTTGAAAAAATTTTCTCTTAATATGGGTGTAATGCCACTTCTTCCTTTGTTTTTGTACTATCTCAGTGTGCTCCAATGTAGATTTGTACATCTCATCTAAGGAATTGAGATGCAGCAGGCGTTCTTTCTGTGATTTAGGAAGATTGATGTTTAACTCAAGCATAGTGCACAGTATTTTTTACTCAAATTCAATTGGTAATATTTCGGCCTTCCCATATAGTAATTCAAATGGTTTGAACCCTGTGGTTGTCTTCCATTTTGTTCTGTATGCCCAGACTACTTCTGAGAGTCTGCTGCTCCAATCTCGGCGGTGTAGATGAGCTATTTTTGTTAAAATGGCTTCAATCTCTTTGTTTGTAACTTCTGTATGACCATTGGCTTGAGGATGATAGGGACTGGACTTCTGATGTCTGATATTGTATTCTTTCATGAGTTCTATTATCAGATTGGATGTGAATTGTGCTCCCTAATCAGTTACAAGTTCTCTTGGCACACCATAATAGGTGAAAATTTCCTCATACAAAAACTATGCTACCTTATGATCTCATGCATGCTTCATGGATTTTACTTCCACCCATTTGATTAGATAATTGGTGCCTACCAAGATGTGGATTTCCCATTAGATGGAGGGTCTATGGGACCAATGAAATCCATGCCCCATTTATCAAATGGTGTCACCACCACTTGTGGATTTAAGCGCATTTCATCTGATTTTGTTGGATGACCCATCCTCTGACATTTATCACATTATCTTGTATAATTTTTTGCATCCTTGTGAAGTGTGGGCCAATAGTAACATGTTGTTAGGATCTTCAAGGTTGTTCTCTTAGCTGCAAAGTGTCCTCCACATGGCTCGTCATGACAATAATGGAGGATATCATATGTCTCATCTTCCCGCACACACCTCCTCATGACTTGGTCTGGACCAGTATAAAATAGTGTGTTTTCAATCCAAGAGAATTGGAATATTTTCTCTACAAGCATTATTCTATCTTTTAAGGAGAACTGTGTGGGCATTTTGTCAGCTGCAAGGTAATTATCTATATCCACATACCAAGGACTCTTGATAGCAATACGAAACAAACGCTCATCAGGGAATGTGTCATCTATCACAGTAGTATCATTGGTAGCATTCTGGATTCTGGATAAATAATCTGCTACCACATTTTCTTTCCCTAGCTTGTCAATGATGGTTATATCAAATTCCTACAAAAGAATAAGCCATCTTGCTAACCTGCTTGAAATGGCAAGTTTGTTTATAACATACTTGATTATTGCATGGTCAGTATGAACAAAGATAGGATAGCGTGTTACATAATGGTAGAATTTATTTAAATCATAAACCACTGCCAGTAATTCCTTTTTAGTCACTGTGTAATTTAACTCTAGTCCATGTAAACTCTTGCTGATATAGTAAATTACATTTTCAAGGCTACTAGACTTTTTTTCCTAAGACAACACCTATTACATAGTTAGATGCATCTATATGTATGTAGAATGGTAAATACCAATCAAGTCCCCTAAGTACTAGTGCAGTTGTCAGATTTGACTTTAGCTACAGGAATGATTCAGCACAGGCTTTTGTCCATGCAAACTTGGTCTCTTTTGTAAGCAATGTATATTGATGACTATCTATTTGACTAAAGTTTTGAATGAAATGCCTATAATAGACAGCATGTCCTAAGAAGGATCTAACATCTTTTTTCTTCGTAGGTGTAGGAAATATGAGAATTACCTCTATTTTTGTAGGGTCTACTTGAATGCCATCTTCTGAGATGAAATGTCCCAGCACTACTCCTTCTTGCATCAGCATGAAACATTTCTCACTATTGAGAGACAAGTTGTGTTCTTGACATATGATCAGCACTTTTTCTAAGTTCTTCAAAGCCTCTTCAAAAGTAACATCGAATGTAGTGAATTCATCCATGTATATTTCCATACAATCATGTGATATGTTAGCAAAAATGATGATTACAGCTCTTTGGAAAGTAGTTGGTGCATTACATAAGCCAAAAGGTAACATAGAATATACATATGTCCCCCAAGGGCATGTGAATTTTGTCTTCTCCTGACCATCTAAAGCAATTTTGATCTAGTTATAATCGTTATATCCATCTAGAAAAGAGAAGTACTTCTTTCTACCTAAAGTGTATAGAACTTGATAAATAAATGGTAATGGAAAAGGGTCTTTCTTTGTGCAATTATTCAATTCCCTATAATATACATAGATTCTCCATTTACCCCCCTTTTTAGGTACTATGATCAAAGGTGATACCCATTTACTATCAGAGATTGGATATATAAAACCAACATCCAACAATTTTTGCAACTCATTTTTAACTATTTCTCTCAAGGTTGGGTTAATTCTTCTCTGGGGTTGGCAATGTGGTAGACTGCCTTCATTGATGTAGATTCTATGTGTGCAAAGCTTTGGGTTCAGGCCTGTCATGTCTCCATAATCCCAAGAAAAGGCTTTTTCATGCTTACATAGGATTTTTGTTAACAATGCCAATTGTTGTGGTGGCAGCTTATTGTTAACATGAAGGTTGTGACAAGGAGAGAGTCCTACAGTAGTTGTTATCTCTAGCATTGACACTTCAGAAATTGGGCTTGTAGCTACTTCACAGGGTAGTAATTGATTGATAATATCAAGTGTTGTTGGAAAAACACAGTCCTCATAGGTACATAACTGTAGAACAGAACTTCCAGAAATATCTTTTTCTATGACACACTCATTGGTAAGTATACTTTGAACCACATCATCTTATTCTCATGTTTTCAGGAAGGATTTCCTGTGTAACATCATTAGTTGAGCAACAGAATTTATCTCTTCTTCCTCATCTCCCAAATCTGGCCGAATAGGTGTACTCAAATCTGGTTGGGGTTGGGCAGGAGGATATAATGCTAACTTATTTATTGCTTGGCCATTTGAAATTGTCATGTTACCTGATCTGCAACTAATATTGGCATCATTGGTGGCTAAACAAGGTCTTTCAAGGATAACTTGATAGACAAAAATTTTTACCTTAGGTGATAATATCAGGAAGTCTACAGAATATTCCCATGAATCTAATATGACTGATATATCCTCTATGATGGCATATGGGGTTACAGTGGAACTATCTGCAAGTTGTAAGACTATTGGTGTGGTTCTCAATCCCTCTATACTCAACCTATGCATGGTATCCTTAGTCATGACATTTATAGCTACTCCCAAATTAACCATAGCATTTTTCATAGAATGACCATTAATTATAAGATCAACAACTGGGCTTCCAGGGTCAAAATACTTTGGTATGACTATCTTCCCCAACATAATATCTATAAGTTATCCTATAACATGGAATGTTTGAGGATCCTTTTTCTTACATCTAAGATTTTTAAGGCATGTTTCCTTAATAGCTTTTCCATAAAGAGGAACATCTTTGATATCTTGGAACAGAGGAATCTGGATATGCATGGTTTTCAACTATTTAAGGATATCAAATTGTGTTTCTTCTTGGGGTATAATTTTTTCCATGTGAATACTTTTTGGAAAGGGGGGATTAATTGAGCTATGAACATCAGTTTTACTTGGTATATCATTTGGTTGGACAATATTGGGAAAATTAGCTTCTGGTAGTGGTGATGATGCTGTAGGAATGTCTGGAACTTTTGTTATAACATGCTGCTCAGGTGTAGGAAGAGTAGTACCAGATCTCAAATGGATATCATATATCTCTAGTTCATATACAGGGTACTATTGAGTATCAGTAGCATACATTGGTTGTTGTTTTTACTTGTTTTTAGGATTAGGCTGAGACTGGGCAAGTAATTGTGTTTTCTTTGGACTAGGACTTGTGGCTGCAGGAGGTGGCATTATTGTAGGTTGAGATACTAGACGTGGTAAGGGTGGATAACTAGGATTTTGGTTAGGTCACTATTGAGGCTCTCTCCATTGGTTCTATGGTTGTCAATTCCCCTGTGGTGGCTGTCATTGATTTTGAGTTTGATTAGGCCACCAGTTTTGCTATTGGTTGGGCCACTGGTTTTGTTGTTGGTTGGACCACTGGTTATTCCAAGAAGGATGGGAGTACTGAGAAGGGTTTTGATAATTCTGGTTTTTCCATTGATTATTATAAGGACTATAAAATTGCAAAGGATCCTGAGGCATAACTTGTCTTGAAGCCCATATCTGACGTTGAGCAACAAAGAACACTTGCTCATCGTCTCCTTCTATTTTCATGTACTCAGTAGGCAGGTGTTGGTTCTCCAATTTTTCCACCAACTTGCATCCACAATCTTTCTTTTGTTTGCAATAGTGAGGATAGTACTCAGCTAGTTGTGCTTCGGCATCTGCATGCTTCTTCTTGGTAGTCATGGTGTCCAAGTGTGGAGCAACATCATTAATGATATCTTGCTTGAAATTGAAAATATTGCTAGAAAGGAATATTAGCTATAGGATTATGGACAAAAGGTGCACTTGGAATGGAATTATCAAGAAAACTGACCAAAATTTCAGTGAAGGGTCGAAGGCTAACTGGATCAAAATGTGTTTCTTCAGAGGAAGATGTTGCAAGAATTTTAGGACTTGCGTCAACAAAAGGTAATTTAACTTCTTCAGCCTCTTCGTTCAAATTTGGAGACTCTCCTGGAAGAAATCTGTCATATTCATCTCATCTTCTTCCTCTTTGATGCATTCAAGTAACTTCTTCACACTTGTGAAGCAAGTTCAGGACTGCAAACTTCTATCTAGAAAGAAGGCAACTATCTAAAAAAATGGAAAATGACTCTATTAGAATTTAATCTTTCCTTGGTTGAAAATATGTAATTAAAGGATAAACCAAGGTATCCTTATTTTTATTTTTCCTCTAGTCCAAGTAGGAGGACATGTCACTATTTTGTATTTCCTTTAATAAGGAAAATAGATATTCCTCCTTAAGAGGAATCTCACATTTGTCACACACAATATGAATGTGGCATTCATAGGAGATGGGAGTTACATGCAAACTCCTTCACTCATCTCTACTTAAGAGATGCCTCTCACACACTTTCTCTAATAATCTTCTCTTCTTTCTCATTTCTCACATTCTCATCTTGCTCTCAATATTGTATTGAGCTCATTGCTCTCATTCTTCAGGCCTTGTGCCATATTCATATTCTTCACAAGGGGTTTTTCTTGTTTTTTCCCTTTCAAATCCTTGTGTTCTTGTCTTGGTTCTTGGAGCATTTTGGTGATCTATTGGCTTGATACTTTGAAGTAATTCCTCTCTATCTCTCTTGGTGAATTTGGTAAATTTTGTTCATGCACTCACACTTGGATTCTTTCATTTTCTCTACTTCCTTTTTATGATTTCTAACATGGTATCAGAGCAGGTTTAATCCTTGTTTGTTGAGTTTTGCATGTAGGAAAAGTTGAAGGATATCTCAATTGTAAAGGAGGAGAAATTTAATTTTGTCTTTTATATCTAACTCTTGTTTGCAAGTTTTACTTCATTATTTTTTTGCATATCTAACATCTTCTTCATCATTTCTTTTAAATTTAAGTGTTTTCATCTCTTTTCAAGTTTTTCATAGATCTAGTTCACCCTTTGTCAGGCTACAGCAAGGGATTTCTATTTCCTCTTTCTTGCTCTTTTTCTACCTTTTGTGTTGCGGGATTTTTAGTGTTTCATTCCACTCTTCTAACATTTAGCACTAGATTTCTTTATTTAATATGTATTTCTAACGCTTTTTATTGCAGGTATTTCATCTTCATCTATCTTTTATCTCTGGTTTTAACATATACATATATCTCTGTATCCCAAAAATTTATCTCAGCATATCTTTGTGTATGATCTTTGGTCTCTATTTATTCATCGTTGTTTAATCTATACAATAATCCTTCTTTGGTTAAATATTTGTATTTTGGTTATATCTCTATCTTTCCTCTGCGCATCATTTTGGGTTGTTTCATAGTGCAGCCCTTACTCTTATTCTTCACAACTTTTGTAATATGTTTATAATATCACTTTGTAAATTATATTTCATTAGCTATTGTAATATTTATCCATTTGTACAGCATAACCATTTCTTCTCCTTGGCGCAGCTCTATTCTTACTTCTCTTGTGTAGCTTCCTTGTTGTCCAGCTAGCAGACTTCATTCTTGCATTTGTCTTTGTCTTTATTTTCTTGTGTTTGTTTATATTAAAAATATCATTTGGCACTCCTTCCTAGCACAGCATAACCATTCCTCTTAGTGCACCTTTATCTCAGCATAACCATTCCTCTCAGTGCACCTTTATCTCAGAATTCTGCTAGAAACAAACTCCTCTTAGTTTCTGACTCCTTGATGCATTCAAACTCCTCCTTCTTGGCGCAGCATACCCTTTTTTAAAAATATATATTTTTGCAGACTTTCAAACCATTCTTTCCTTAAAGTATTATAGCGCAACTTCATTACCTACCTTTAATATATCTTAAAATACATTGCGCTGAAATATATATTTGCAACATTTTATTTGTGTCATGGATTTGTGCTAAAATATACCTTTAATATATCTTCTAAAACTCTTACTTTTGGTTGCCTCTTGCGCATAATTTTATAAGTTAGAAGTTATAGTTTGCTTGACTCTTGCACAGCTAGACTCTTGCACAGATCTATTTAATCCTTTACTTAGTTTCATTACCCTTGATCTGCCTCATAGCTCTCGCAGCTTCTTCCATTGCCTCCCTGCGTTGTTTTTGCATTTTATTTTGTATCCTTCCTTACTTGCACAGCAGCAACTGTTGTTTGCTAGCGCAGCTTTTCCTCCTTCCTTGTGCTATTTGATATCAGTTTTATTTTTAAATTTGTAAACATATATCTTTGCATATTGCGCAGAGTTAGATATTCAATCCATAGCATTCTGTTAGTCAAAGCCTTTCTTGTGCAGCTCTGTCCTTGCCTGAAAGCATTTTTTTAATGTTTCTAACATTGTTTTTTGTCTAACTCTGGCAGCGTTTCTTTGATTATTCTCGCAGGGAGAATACTATTTATCATTTTCGCAGGGAAAATACTCTGGATTTCTGACTTACCTAAGTTTAGCTTTTTTTCAGTTTGAATGCATCTTTGACTCATTCAAACTTTACCTTCTTTATCTTATTGGTTAATAATTATCAATATACATTTGTTTATTTCATTTGTTCATCTAATTAGTATTTTGGTACTTATTTCTTCATATAACTCCATTGTACTTCAAATATGTTATTTAATTTAAATCTCATTGTTGTTAATTGTATAAATTTGGCCAAATCTTAATTTACATATAAAATTTTAATTGCTCAAACATTTTATCTATTCTATATTATCTCAAATCGTTTCATTTCTAAGCTTTTTATATCATTTATAACCAAATTCTTTTGCTAGTTCTATAATTCTTTGCAATTAAAATTTGTTCCTCAATTTAAACTATATATTTAAAAAAAAATTAATATCATTATTTAACCATTCCTTTATGATCAATATTAAGTTAAATTTATTTTTCTTAATCTTAATCATTATATATTCACTGTTATTCACTTTGTTTAAGTAAATTTGATCATTAATCATGTCTACTCGTATTCCTGAAATCAAACTAAATAGCTCTAATTATCATCAATGGAAAACTCATGTTTCATTTCTATTTCATTTTAAACACCATCTTGAAGTTGCTATAGATGCTTCCATTGAACCAGCTACCTTTGTTTCACAAACAGAAAAAGATGCATGGAAAACAAAAAATGAAGCCCTTGGTTTGATTGGACTCTCCATCGTTCCTGATCTTTATTTCCTAATTGGATATTGCACCAAAGCTCATGAAGCGTGGGCCATTTTGCAATAGACATATGACAGCTCATCTGAATCTCGTAAGATTCAACGCCAGGACAACTTGGAGGACTTAAGGTATAATGATTTTAAAAATATGGATGAATTTTTACTCAAGTTTGATGCAATTAAAACTCAACTAAGTGGTGTTAATGTTAGATTAAGTGATATTAGATTAATTACTATTATTCTTAAGAAATGTCTTCCTAAGGAATTTCAGCAATTTATCACTAATATTCATTCTCAGCTAGCAATTCCTACTTTAGCTCCTCATTTAACTTATGTAATCTTTCAAAATTTGTTACATCAAGAGGAGGCTAAATTATTGCAATTTGGTACTATTAAGACTTTTGAACATGCTTTTGTTTCTAAAACTCAAAATCAAAGTAATAAATCTCATACTTCTAATAGTAATCATCATAATAATAATTATTCCAATAACAACAACAACTATCGTAACAAAAATATTCATAATAATGGTTATTCAAATAACAATAATCATAATAATTATTCTAACAATAGGTCTAATTCTAGGCCATCATACAATAATAATAACAATAATTACAATAATCAACATAATAAAAAACCACATTGTACTTAGTGGTAAAGATGGTCACCTAACTAATATTTGTTTTAAAAAGCAAAATGATAAGAAGCCCATCAATAACAATAATCAAAATAACTTCAAATCTCAAGGTAATCAATCTCGTTGTGCTTTTACTATTTGTTATAAAGCTTCTCATGCATTAGAATGGATTATTTATAGTGGCACTTCTCATCATGTTACATCTCATAGAGAAGTATTTGATTCTTTGCAACCTGATACTACTAATATTCCTATTCAATTAGATAATGATCATAGTTGCAAAGTTGATGGTTTTGGTGATGTTAATGTTCCAAATGGAAAATTACACAATGTTCTTTATGTTCCTGAATTAAAGTCTAATCTTCTTTCAGTTTCTCAATTATGTCAGATTACAAAGTTGAATTTCATAAGGATATGTGCTATATTATTGATCCTAACACTGATCATGTTGTTGCTACTGCTAAGATGGATCATGATAACTTGTTTAAATTTTATGAGTTTGCTTCTTCAAGGTACTCTTTGAAAGTTAATATTGATTTCAATTTATGGCATGAAAGGCTTGGCCATTTGAATTCTGATTATATTACTTTAATGCAAAAATCTAACATGGTTGAAGGATTGCCCCATATTGTTCCATCTAAACTTACATGCACAGGGTGCATGAGTGGAAAAATGAAAAGGGAGCCCTTTCCTCATGGTACTTCATGGAGGGCATCTCATAAGTTACATCTTATCCATAGTGATCTTTTAGTTCCAATAGATAACATATCCATACAAGGTTCAAATTATGCTCTAACCTTTGTGGATGACTTTACTAGAAGAATTTGGATTTATTTTTTGCATACTAAAGACCACATACTTGACATATTTTCTGAATTTCATATGTTTGTGGAAAGGCAATCTGGTTCTAAACTTAAAATACTTAGAACATATAATGTTACTGAATATGTTAATAATGATTTTCATTCTTACTTAAGATCTTTTGATATAAAACATCAGCTTACTATTCCTTATACACCACAACAAAATGGTGTGGTGGAAAGGAAGCATAGAACTATTGTGGAAATGGCTAGATGTATGTTAGATGCTAAAGATATGTGTTACAATTTTTGGGTTAAAGTAATGGTTTGTGCCACTTATATTCTTAATAGAACTCCTACTAAAGCTTTGCAAAATATAACTCCTAAGGAAGCGTGGTCCAGTAGGAAACCCAATTTACAACATTTGAAATTTTTTGGATCTATTGCTTATGTTCACACACCTAAACAAAAAAGGCATAAACTTGATTCTAAATCTTCTTCCTTTACTTTTGTTGGGTATGATGAATC
>MU225537.1:5950327-5998692 GCA_018584345.1 Thuja plicata
TCCTTATTTGTATTTGTCCTCTAGTCCAAGTAGGAGGACATGTCACTATTTTGTATTTCCTTTAATAAGGAAAATAGATATTCCTCCTTAAGAGGAATCTCACATTTTTCACACACACAATATGAATATGGCATTCATAGAAGATGGGAGTTACATGCAAACTTCTTCACTCATCTCTACTTAAGAGATGCCTCTCACACACTTGCTCTAATAATCTTCTCTTCTTTCTCACTTCTCACATTCTCATCTTGCTCTCAATATTGTATTGAGCTCATTTCTCTCATTTTTAAGGCCTTCTGTCATATTCATATTCTTCACAAGGGTTTTTTCTTCTTTTTCCCCTTTCAAATCTTTGTGTTCTTGTCTTGGTTCTTGGAGCATTTTGGTGATCTATTGACTTGATACTTTGAAGTAATTCCTCTCTATCTCTCTTGGTGAATTTGGTAAATTCCTTTCATGCACTCACACTTGGATTCTTTCATTTTCTCTACTTCCTTTTTTTATGATTTCTCAATAAGTTTCTCAGCTTGACACCATCCCTGGCAACAACGCCAAAAATGAACCGCCTCACAATATGTACTAGTAATCATGCCAAAGATTCTCCTAGGAATAATATATTCAAACTAAGGATTACTTTTCCTATCATGAAGTGAATTTAAATTTTCAACCGAAGGACATATACTTGAAATGGGACAGCATAATATGTGCACTAAGTTTCTCAAAGAGTCATGCTATCTATGTTGCAGGAAGTAAAAATACATGAAAGAAACCTATGATATTGCTGTAGGAAAGGTAAACACACTTGACTACTTAATGGAATTAATGTTAAAAACTACAAGCTTAGTTTAAACATATTCTATCAACCCATATCATTCACCACAATTATCCTTGCAAGTACAGCAGGAACATACATGAATCTAATGATGCAGGAATGAAACAGTAAACTCCTATTTGAAATACAGTAAATGCTGGAAGTAAATATAATCTACTCTAATCTAGTCCACCTCCCAAGTGGTCCCCCTTGGTTGGCTTCTACTAACTAAATACTAATATAGAAGGTAAACCAAAATCACTTCATTATATTTTAGAAACTGATTACATAAGAACAATGCACAAAACTAGAAAAGTAACTTGTTGTGCAAGATGCAACAATATATTTTCCAAAAACTTCAAACTTACAAACTAACAATCAAATCCCTATATATAGAGGATTGACACTTATTTAAATCATAAAGATAAGTTCTAACTTAAATCTCGCCATAGAAGAAAAAGGAAATGTAACATCCCATGACATATGTAATAAAGTCTGGATGACCGATTCAACAGGATAATGAGCACTGAGGAAATATAGCAAAGTTATACTCCTATATTCTCTGAGATGGTGTCTCCTCCAATGTAGTAGGCATGTCTCTCAGTGCCGTGATGATTTTCCCCATCGTAGCTAGACTTCAATGTTTCTACTTTAATGTTGTCGACCACTCTCAATCTGCTCCTTTTTCCCTGGCAGGTTAGTAGCATGCGGAAAATGTATACAAGTAAACTAGTCAAATCAAACATGCATTCTGATAGCTATATGAAGTACTGCGATATATATAACTTTTGGAAAAATATGTCATAGATAACTACCCATGGGCTTGGTGATTCTAACTGTACTTATCACAAGTTCAAATTGTTATAGGTTCACGAATGTCTTAGTAATGTATTAAAAAGATAACAAGATAACAGAAAACCAAGATAATAAATTGTCTCATCACAACTACTTTCGTAAACTTTTTGAATGATGAGATTTAATCTTTGGACCACAAAGAGGACATGAAATTTTTCCCTATGTTTGAAGACCTACAAGATCATGTATAATTGGATTAAATTTTTTAATTTTGATAATTATAATTATGATGTGCAATTTGAACACTATAACATACCACAAAAATGTGTTAGCCATGGGCATCATGTATTGTCCATACAAGCATTGCATAAAATTGAATTGCCTTTGTCTTATTGGTGTAGAGACATCATACACAGTCACACCATTCTATAACTCCACCAACTCATCAATAAGAGGCTCAATATATAAATTCATATCTTTAACTTGGTACTTACCTAGTTGAATGAACAAAAACATTATATAATTATTATGATCATTTTGCAGTGGTATTTATAATTTAATGTAGATGAATATTAAATGAAAAAATACCTGGAACAATCATTGCCAACATTATGTGCTCCCTCTTTATTGACATCCATGGAGCAATTTTAATTTTGATAACAAAAATAGGCCACACCGAGTAAACAGATCTTAGCTCTCCAAATGGATTGACACCATTGGCTGCCACTAAAAGCTTGAGATTATAAGTTTCTTCTTAATATGTGGCCACTTTTCCTCTATCCTTAAATGCAGAACCATCCACAGGCATTCGCATAATTTTATCTTTAATTCTATTATGTGCATGGTAATTCATAAAGTGTGCCAAGCTAGTGTACCTAAATAATCGTTGCAGACGTGGAATAATGGGAATATAATGAAGAACCTTGTGAGGCACATTTTTTTCTATTTGATCTATTTGATATTTACTAATATGACATCAGGGAATTCTGTTGCAAATTTATGCTATTTTTGATATATAATATGATCATTGGGACATACATCTATTATTTGATACTCCATTCCAATATCTTTCATTGTGGAAGATAATTCTCGGTATGAGCGAGGTAGAATGTTTGATGGTGGTAAAAAAAAATCGCCTATCAATCTATAGAAAAAAATATAATTTTTTAATATAAAGACTATTAATGGTACATGATTCACCCTTTATTAACTATAATGAAATTATAACTAAAATAGATTTAAAAAAATATGACATATATGACATACCTTAACATACATGAGATTTCTATGTTGGATAAACCATTCATAACCTTCAAGTTCACCAACAACAATACAGCAGAGAGAAGATTTTTTTGGGAGACTTTGTAAAGAAGCTTGTATGCCTTCTCAAGTAGAGGTATATCATGAACAACACCAAGGTCATCTTGATCATCATGATCATCTATGATAGTACCATCATCTTCAATTATGTTTTCTAGCACATGATCAATTACACCAATACCATCATCTCCAAATTTGTTTTCTGGCACATGATCATCTTCCTCCATGGGATCATTATCTTCAGCTTTGATATTCACACCTCCGTGTTCCTCCACTTGGAAATCCACTTTCTTCAAGTTGTCGTGGTCCATAACGTGTTCCCTGGGGAGGTCGACCTATATGAAAATGATGAGCATAAATAAACCATGATCATGATCTCATCATCATGTGATTTCTTATGCATATATATTTTTAAAATAATATAATGAATAAATTACCAATCAACGATAATCATTCCCGCCTTTAATGTGACCATGTTGCCTACAATATTTATTAGTTGTTCTGATTAGAAGTCTTTGATTCTTTAAGCCCTTACAATTTTTGGAGGGACAATAACATTTTACATCACCTTTTCCTTTGAAGTTAGACCACAATCTAGCAAATGTCTCCTTGTTTTGTTCTTTGTTGATATTATCTAACATGGTCTTTCTTCACGGGCAAAAAAAATTGGCTATATATGAAAACTTCAGGGTATGTAAGAAAAAAAATATTGCAAGTACGTTGGAATTCTTCTGCAAACTAGTTATATAGAACTTGAAATGTTAGTTATGAAGTGAACTTTTAGTATCATATACGCAATTGAAATACTTAAACATAGAAAAATTGCAAATCGAACCAAGGCAATTGAACATTCAACACATCATTTACAAATGTTGGTTTCAATGATAAGTTAGTAGACTATGTAATTTAATTAATAATTTAAAATATATTATGCAACCATAATCCACAACATTATTATGCAACCTTTGTGACTTAGGAGACAATCTGGCCACCAAGTGTGGATGATTCATAATAAAAACCACTAAAAATGTCTCAATGAGATTTTAAAGAGTCTCCCAAAGAGTGTATGAGAAAAAAATGGAATTTACATATTAAAGTCTATTCCATTCTCAATATTGAGTTAGGATATTGAAACTAGTGAAAACTAATGACCTCATGTTATAAGGTTTGAATATTTGTATTATTTTTTCCCTAAATGCTCTACAACATTGTATTGCATAGTTGATGTAGAAGGATTTTAATTAGGCCCTTGAAGTGTGACTATGCTTATACGGATAGAGGCATTATATTTGGGTTCTTTCCTCTTTATAATAAAGGTGTTCATATAATTGTATCCTTCGCTAGTGTAGTTTGTGCAATAGTTGTATTTTATGTTGGTATAGTTCACACTATGAGGGTCCTTTATTTTTAGGTCATTTGTAATCTCTTTCTATTATTGTGCAAAAAACATCAATGAATTTCTTCTTGTATTCCTAATCAATTGACTAAATATCGCATAGTTATTTCTCGTATTTTTAACTACTTGGTGTTGGACCTAGAGCCAATTCATCAACAAAACCCTCAACCTCAAAATAAACCAGTGATTTTTGTAAAAGGTGATAAACAACCCAATTTTCATATATTAGATCACACATATAATAAAAATCCTCCCCCCTCATCCTTCACAACATTTTGGTAAGGAGTATGATCTTGTTGATGAAATTCATGCTACTTTAGCTATGATCTACCTTTGGGACTTGATTAAAACTTCACTTACATACCATGGGATGCTCCAAGAAGCCTTATGAAAAGTAGTTACATCACATTCTAATACTTAAAATGAGGTAGCAACTATCCTTATGATGCCTCACCTAAAAACTACTCTTATTGTTTCTTTCAAAGGAAAATGGGAAGAAAAATATTGAAAATACTTCTAAACTGAGATTTGAAAATAGAAATTACAGCTACCAAGGTGATGCACCAAAGTTATGTTTTAGATATCCACTAAGGTTTTGGTAAATAATTTCTTAACTATTCAGAAGCCTTTTGCACAGCTTGAGAGTTTTGCATAGATTCATTCATCCATAATTTACATAAATTTAAGATTATTATGGTATTTTTCTCTTATATTTATTTTTAAATAGTTTAAGATTTTATAATTTATCCATCAATTATTTTCTTCCAATGATAATGAATCTCTATATATCTAACAATAATTCTTTTATGGAGATGTGTAGGTTTTGGACTATTAATTTTCAACTCACAACTTTCGCACCATTGGCTAGGATCTTTGGGCCTATCCATATAACTTGTATGTCAAAAGTAAGTCAAAAAATATTTTATGGTTCAATACTACATATCCTATTTTGAGTTTGATTGATTCAAGGCTCTTTGATTTTCACACGTATTTCTTTAAAACCAAAATGGTTGGCCCTATGACACTTAAAATATTGTTTTTTCTATTGCAGTTACTATCTATATGATTTCTATCAGCATACCCATTTATAGCCCTACTAAGAGATGAAGCATTATAGATTACCATTAACTGTGCATTATTATTGAAAAATATCTTATCTGTGAGTATATAGTTTTCTTCCATTTTCTTACAATTCAATACAATATCTATAGTCATATGTGTCATTAACTGCAAAATTTAGGCACGATTAGCTAAAAAATATTATAATATTTATATTAAGAATAACTCATTATGTATTAATAGTATCCTAATTACAAGAGCCTTCAAGTGTTTTAGCTCATTCTAGTATATTGATGATAATTGTCTAGCTTTAGGCCTAAAGTGTGAAATTTTACTTCGTTGGCTCTTAGGGTACTGAGTGTGTTTTCAAAGAGAGTTATTTGGTAATTAATTATATGTATTCTCCAAATGATGACTAATATGGGAACTTTCCTCCTCCTAAACAATGTTGCGGTATGATCACTCTCTGAGAATGTTCCATGTATGCAAACAACTGTTGATTTCTTTTTTAATCTGAACCAATTTAGTAATTCATTTTTACAGGAACAAGAAAAAAGAGCAACAAGAAATGGGCTTTAGATGAGTGGGATGTCCTTTTACAAAGCAATAGGACTAGCAACAATAGGCATTCTATAAGCACCTAAAATATTTGACTCTTCTTTTCATTTTCATATGCCAACTTATGCCTTGAAGTTCTACCATAGATTTTGTGTTTCTTTGAAGCATTTTCTATTCACTCCAGATCAAATTTGTTGTTGGTTTGAGTTTGTGATGTTAGTGGAATTTTATTACTTGCAATATAGCTCTCTTACTTTTTTTATTTGTTTTTTGTTCATTCTGCTAGGTAAAACAAAAAAATAGTTGCTACCATGTCAAAATAACTTTTAAAGCAAAAAATTCATGCTCATGTTAGTTTTTAAAATCCCAAAGACCTAACCATTGACTGGACAGCTGATGCTATAGACAGAAACATAACTAATTCAATGGCAGAAAAGCTTTTCAGCCGATAAATATTAAAAATACTCCCACTAACTAATTCTTTAGGCAGACTGCCATTTATGGCTCTTTTCCTTTCAACACTTGACCCAAGTGATTGTTTTAGCATCTCTTGGGAATATTTTCCTAAATTAGAAGGCACTTGTTGCTCTGCCATGGCTAAAACACACATAAAAGGTTTAACGGGAGATTGGGGTTTTAAAATTAAAGACTTAATTTCCCAACTCAAGCTTAGGACTATGTTCAATTATGTTTAACAACTTCTAAACAAGCTTTTGGGATTGAAAAGAGAAAATAAAACATTCATTTTCAAAGCTTAGAGAAAAATCCTAATCACAGAGTAAGAACCTTAATTATAGAGGAAAGCTTAAAACTAGAAAACAATAGAATCAAAATATAGAGAAGTACTATATGATATCACAGAAGACCACTTATATTAAAAAAATTTCCCGCAACAACACAATTTGAGTCTTAATTGCAAGCACATAAATAGGTCACTGGTGTCAACTAACCAATGTGATTCAAATTTGAATATTTAAATTATAACATCTATTAAGCTATTTAATCTCTGATCCAATAGAGTAAAACACGCTATCATTATATTTCTTGCATGTGAGCCCTCTCTTCTATAGTTGAAGAGGAATTCTATTGCCCAATAATAGTCGATCGGTCAGTCGACCCGAACCCCTATCCTGTGTTTTAGATATGGCAGATGGTGAGTAAAGCTTCCCTCCCTCATTATTTTGTTCCTTTTGTCACTTGTTGTTTTGTGCCCTCTATGGTCTTGGTGTGTAACACTACTTCTCTCTACCGTAACATAATGAATATAAATCTTACTTTTTTTAAGTTATGCCTGTTCTCATCAAAATTCTGACGAAAACGGTTATGGATTAAAAACAAATCAAAATTGTTTTTCTATAATCCGACCAAGGAAAAGAAATATAATACCCCGTCGTAAATTTAGGTTAGAAATTAGGGTGAAATGTATTACTGTTGAGTGTTTTTCCTAGCTATTTGTAATCCTTTAACTAACTTTTTACCTCACACATGAACATAGAGGGTATAGTAGCTCAGTTGGTATAACACTCCAACAAAAAATGGATGGTAAGGTTTGATTCCTAGCTATTCCAATGACTAGCAAGTCAACAAGTAGTATCAGAGAAGGTGATCACCTTTGGTTTCAATTGTGGGTTTATGGAATTTTTTGAGCTAATTAAGATTTTTTGGAGCTCACATAAAAGATATTTTGTAATCTTGTTACAAAAAATTTCAAGTGAAAAGTTTGTCAGGGAGAATAGATGTGGGGAAATTTTGTAGAAATAATTTTGAAATGTGGAAGTTGGATATGGAGGATTTGTTAGTAGATCAAGATTTGTGTGATACTATTAATGATAATGACTGCAAACCTATAGACCCTACTTTGGTTTCTTAGTATAATATTATGGATCGTAAAGCCAAGGGTCTAATCAAATTGTGCTTAGAAAATAAAATTAAATGAGTTTCTATGATGAATCTTCTATAAATAAACTATGCAAGAAAATTGTTAGAGTAATCTTTAGTTTTCTTATTAATTAAATCATGTTGATTTAATTAATTAAGTTATTACTCTTTAGTGCTTAAGGTTTCTCTTAGGTGCATTAATAATTAATTATTTTATTAATTATTAATGTGCAACCTATATTTTTTAGGCTTTAGGGTTTTTTTCACCTTCATAGGTTGAACCTTGTAATTCTTTTTTCATTAACTTGGATGATAATTTAGCTCTCACATTTTGAGTAACTTCTGAGTTCTTCTTTTTCCCTCTTTCTGCTTCTCTCCTGTAATAGGTTATTTGCATGCAGGTGTTCTTGGTGTTCTGTGGATTTGTATCTCTCAAATCCTACATGGTATCAGAGCCACACTGCTACTGCCTGGTATGGGGTTTGTGAAGTCATGATTCGAGGGCAAAAACCACAGCTTTTCTGGGGTTTCTTCTTCATTCTGGAAGAGACACTTTTTTATGGAGCACTTTGAGAAAAAATGAGTGCCACCATCACACTCAGAAGGCCTGGGAGAGTCAATTTTCATATAAATTTTGTCATTTGTTTCCACAGTGACCTCTGGGAAAAAAATTCTCTCCTAGGTCGTATGGCTCAAATTTTGAGGTGAAAAATCAAAAACAAATCAAAAAAATCAATTTTTTATTGATTTTTGCATTAAAAAATAATGCATGCAGTGTTAAAAATTAACACAACAGTGTTAATGGGCACCGTTGTCAGTTAATTGCTTGTGGTTAACCTCTAGCGGTTAGCCTAACCGCCAGGGTTAACTCTCAAACCCTTTTGGAGCAGTTTTGGTCTTTTGCTCATATCTTGAGCATACGACATCGGATTTTTGACTTCCTTATATTGTCAGAAAGCTCTTTTTGAGTTCTATCTAATTATGTAGGTTTGATATTTTGGTTTTTTAGTTTTTATGTCTATTTTTCCAGTCAAAGTCAGAACTTATGTTTTTCAGAACTCAGTTTGTTTCATTTGAAGAGTTATCATGGGTTTTTCTTCTCACCCTTCAGTTGTTATTCTGGAACAGGGTAATTATGAGTCATGGGAAAAGGGTATAATTACACATTGTAGGTAACTTAATATTTTTCCTTATTTGCATGATCTGATACACAAACCAGCCACTTCAGAGGGAAACCTAGCATGAGATATTATTAGAGATCACATAGTAGGACTTATAGTGTCTAATGTTGATCATGACACTATGTTGGCTATATCAGACATTGATTTTTCTCACCCACTTTGGACACATCTTTGGGAGATCTATGGAGACCCTAATCTCTCTCCATTCCCAGAGGATCCTGCTTCAAATTATCTCATACCCATTGCTTGGAGAGAGAGAATACACTCTTTGATCAAGATACTTTAGAGGAGCTTGAGTATTTAGACACCCTTACATGTTCTGATGGATCAGAGGCTTGTCTCATAATTCCCACTCTTCAGACTGAGACTTCATCAGCATCTCATGTTGCTCTTGATTCTATGCAGTAGGGAATCATACATCTTCCAGACATTGATACTTTGGACTCTTATTTTGCAGACATATCTTTCTTGTTTGTTGAGTCTTATATTGCAAATTTGGAGGATTATTTTGAGGACATTCATCTCCTCTACCTTGACAGTCAGGTTATCACTGTTCACCCACCATTATCTGTGCATTCAGCGGTTGCATTTTAAGATTCTCCACATCACTTTGGATTTGGCATCATTTGTTTTAGTTCAGACAGAGATATTCTTCAGCATCCGATCATGGCACACATCCTGAGACAGATTGGTTCATCACTCTTCATAGGGTTTCTTCGACATCTTCCTTTGGATTTGTTGCTTCCCATGGGGAGGAATATCATTTGTCGCTTTAGGATCTCCTTTTGCATTCTACATCAGGCATCTACCAATGTGACAGGAGTTTCTTCATTTTGGGGGGACTTTGGTGTCTCATCCCTCTCTCATGGGGGGCCTGGTTGTACTTATGGTCTTTAGAGAGTCTCTTGAGCCATTTCTTTTCTACATTCTTCTATCTCTTTTTGGAGAGGGGTTTTTCCCACTGGGTTTTCTTCTTTGTCTCCTGTTTACAGAGATTTCCTTGTATTAGGTACTTGATCAAGCCTTGTTGCTAGGACCCATTTCCTTCTTTCATAGTTGTGCTAGGTTAGCTTCCCCCTGCGCTTAGCTTAAGGGGGGTGTTAGAGTAATCTTTAGTTTTCTTATTAATTAAATCATGTTGATTTAATTAATTAAGTTATTACTCTTTAGTGCTTAAACTTTCTCTTAGGTGCATTAATAATTAATTCTTTTATTAATTATTAATGTGCAACCTAGATTTTTTAGGCTTTAGGGTTTTGTTCACCTTTATAGGTTGAACTTTGTAATTCTTTTTTCATTAACTTGGATTATAATTTAGCTCTCACATTCTGAGTAACTTATGAGTTCTTATTTTTCCCTCTTTCTGCTTCTCTCATGTAACAAGTTATTTGCATGCAGGTGTTCTTGGCATTCTGTGGATTTGTATCTCTCAAATCCTACAAAAATTGGTGAGACATATCATGCAAAACTTTTAATGAATAAGATTTTCTTGAGGAAACAATAGTAGCCATTGAGAGTAGAAGAGGGTTTTGACCAACTAGAAGAATTCAATATGTTGGTAGCTCAATTGGCATCTTTTGGTGTCAACATGGATGAGGAGAAATGTCAAATATTGCTTTGTTCTTTTCATGATTTGTGGGATTATCTTTCTATATATTGGTAGTACTTTTATTCTTTTTAGGGTTGAATATGATGTGTATTCTTTACTTTTTGAAAAGATGAGGAGTGTATCCATCATTGTCTAGAATGACCTAGTTATTCATGGAATACCTAAGGAAAAATGCAAGACAAGTGAGAAGCATGATAAATCCATGCCCAAGTGGAGATCCAAATCTCTTGGAAAGTCCAAAGTCATTTGGTAGAATTATGATAAATATGGACACTCCAATAATGATTGCAAAGAAGAAAATGAAAAGAAAAATAAAATAATTGATTCTTATTCTAAATCCAAAAGCAAGATGGCAGTGCTTTCATCATATTTTTTTCCACTCATATGGGTAATGATGCATGGTTAATTAATTTGGGTGCATATTTTCATATGACTTCCAATAGAGATTGGTTTGTTTAATATGAAGAATTTTATAGAGGTAAAGTATACTTGGGTAATGATTCTCGTTTAAATATTGTTGGTTGTGGAAAAGTCAACTTCATTTTTTCTAGTGGAAAACTTAAAAGGATTCATGTTGTGTTGTATATCCTTTGACTAGCAGAAATTTTGTTTATCTATGAGAAAACCGATTAATGCATGTGTACACATGGTATTTTTTCATGCAATATGAAAATGGAGAGAGGTGTTATGATGATTGCTAGAGCTATCGGATTTGGCACATTGTATAAGATGGATGCATAAATTCTTGATTGTGATAGTACTTTTGTGAAAATCAAGCTCATAGGTACTTCATTTGAAGAGATGAGGGTTTTACCTTTAGTAGATGATTATATATTTTGGGTACATAAAGGTGATCTTTCTTCTAAATTAAAGTTAATTACCAAGAATACTATGTTATGACAGTAGAGACTTGGCCACATTAGAGAAAAGGGTCAAAGGACCTTGAAAAATAAAACCCTTTTTGAAGGTTTGAATGATTGTAATCTTAATTTTGATTTTCGTGAGCAATGCATTTATGGGAAACAAAATTATGTTTAATTTTACTTAAGTTCTCTTAGATCTTGTGGTGAGTTGGATCTTATTTATGTTAGATTGAATTTAGTGTTCCAATAGGTATTGTACATTGATTCCTAGTGAAGGGGACATAATTCACATGTTAAGTTTACTAGAACCTAATAATTTATAAGCAATCTAAATTTAATGGATGATATACATGTCATATGATAAATGTACATCTTTGTGAATATTTGTGGAACGATATGGTTTTTAATGTTAGTAATGATAGTTAATGTGAATAAATGTTCTTTTAGGAACTAACTTGCAACAACAAAGTGTCATTCCCAACTTGTGACCAAAGAAGTGATCACACACAACGTGTTTGATCCCTACACCTCACAAGGAAGTGGTCTTGGAAATAGAAATTGAGGAGGCATTGAATGTGTTGCATCTATTGAGAATGTGGAGTAGTTTTTATTACTTTGTGTTAATGTTGTTAATGAAGAATAAATACAATTATAGAACAAGCAGGAATTTGTGGAACAAGGGAGAACAAAGCTCATAATGATGTCACTTTTTTGTTTTAATTGTTCTGTAATGATTGTATGAGTTTGAAGGGGCTTGTAGCACCCTCGACTCCTATTAGTTAGGTATTTATTGCTGATCATGGAAGAATAATCCATATCCCCATATTCATGGGAGAATAAATAATTGTTAGGATAGTTGTTCAAAGTCCAAAAAAAATCCAACTCTTAGGCCTCATGTATAAATCTTGGATCCCATCATAGTTCAAAGGTTACCTAGACTATATCAATCAATTAGTCATTTGATCATCTTGCAGTATGTTTGTCAATCAACAAGATTGTTGTCAATTTTATGTATTCGTCTTGAATTTGAAATAAATGATGGAATGTTAATAATGTAGTGTTGAGTTAGAAGACCAACTTTTGATAGTTGCATTTACAACTCTCAAGCAAGGGACACTCGAGGTATTGTAACTCTCTTTACACCATAGATTATTATTGCTAATCAAGCTAGTTTCTTGACTTAAATTGATATGATTAGTTGTTAATAATTGTTTTAAGACAAGTTGATTATAAGGTAAGTACACCAAGATGGTGTGCAAAAAGGGGTATAAGTGGCCACATTTTTTCTAAAATCAGGTAAACTTAAACTTGGAAGAGAAAATTGAGAGTCATGCACTCAAAATTAGAAGATGTGCAAAGAACAAGAATTGTAATACTCTTAATCTAGTTTCTAAAATACTAAATTTTTTTAAAAAGTTATAAGATTAAGAAGGTAAAATTAATTGTGCATGAAAAAATATTCCTGATTTTTCTGGAAAACATAACATAGTGTCTGGCATGCGCATCAAAAAAGATATAATTAGATTAAGTATTTCAAAAAAACCTTTGGTAGAAAGATGGGTAAGAGTGAGAGCTAGAAGATGTGTATTTTTTTGTAATTTTCTTCTAGGTATTTTTTAAATGATTTTTTGAAGTCCTGAAAATTGGGTGTTTGTTCGTGCGTTAGACATAACTTGCATCAAAATAAGCGAAAATGAATTTTTTTTTAAAACTGTATAGAATCCAGTGTAGAACAATAATATGTATTTTTTAAAAATTTGGTCAAGTAGATCAAAGTTATTAATAAATTGATACACATATGTCTCTAAAAACTATTAAGACACTAGTAAAGAAAATTAAACTTTAATATGTTAATGTGTTACTAAAATAGAGAAAAAATATATGGTTAGAAAGCTCAAAATATGTGTGAAATTATGGTGGTAAGTTTACAAATACCCAATTGATGATGTGTAAACCTGATGATGAGGAAGTTTAGAAACTAGTCCGGAAGAATAAAAGGTGTGAAAAAA
This sequence comes from Thuja plicata, assembly GCA_018584345.1. Classification (NCBI taxonomy): domain Eukaryota; kingdom Viridiplantae; phylum Streptophyta; class Pinopsida; order Cupressales; family Cupressaceae; genus Thuja; species Thuja plicata. The sequence continues at coordinate 5,963,807 of MU225537.1, forward strand.
GAGAGAAATGGAGGGAAATAAATCTCCCAAAACTTAGAGTCATTATCTAATCCTATTACCTAAGCATAACGTTATCAAGTTTTTAACTATTTAAAAACATGATCAATTTTTTGAAAACTATAGCTATGTGTTTGTAATTCGACAAAACCCAATCATTTTTTTGTAGAATTAAAAACATATATGTGGACATATTGTTGATGGGGCTTTGCCGACCAGGTCCACCAACAGTCATAAGTTGTCACTAGGTATCGGGGGTACCGGCCAACTCCGCCTGCAAAAGCTATCTGGGGAAGTTAGATTCCCTGGCCCTCTAAGCACCTGGGTGTCGGGTCACGACAGTGCAGGGCTTGGTTGGGAGAAGTGACTATTTTCAAGGGGGATAGTTGGTTTCTTCAACTCATTCTCTCTGGAGATTCAGGAAGGTGAGGTTTCTCCAAGCACTCTACACTTAGTAAATAAACTGAAAAAGATCCTGCAGGGTCAAAAGTACTTCATCTATCTATAGTTATGTTTAAACATTCAAAACATCAATAATGCTCTGGTATACTACACTAAATACCAAAGAAATACACAACCATCAGTTCATATTTCATTAGTAGCAATGGAAAAGAGGTCGTTAAGCTACTTTAAAATATCAGAGCAGAAGACATAAAGAACATAAAACATAAAATACCATTAACTCAGAAGTTTGAATGCCAACAACATCATTGCAAAGAACTCTCCCTTCTTCATTAATATTTCTTCCAGCAAGCACTGGTGCATGATACAATGGTGGCTCCAGGGGAGCGTCTAACTATTGGAAGGTGAAAATAATGGAGCATTGAGCTCTGCGACTGAAATAAAAATACTGCTTTTCTATTACTATGGACAAAAAAATTATCAATTTTGCCGACCCTTGGAAATGGGCCAGACTTACTATTTATACACATCTTCATCTAACCCTAACCCTAACCCTAACCTTATTTTATGTTATGCTGCAATAAAATACACTATCCAGGGGCCGGTACTACCTACGCCACCCTACAAAAGACCTTGAGATGGAATAGGCCTAACATGTCAGAAGAATAAGACAAGAAGGTAGAGCAGAAGAATCAGCCTTGAGAAGAGAGCCAGGAAAGAGAAGGAAGAAATCAGATCCCTAGGGATCGAGGCTACATGCCTCAAAAATGGGAAATGCGGTGCCCTATCTCCAATGCACCAGGAGTACATCTGAAGCGACACCTTGAGAAGACCATCTGTCATAAAACCAACTGTTTGTCCAACATTCCTTGATGTAGCCAACTACCCTCTGACAGTTTTTATTAACCACTTCTGAAAGTGACCGGTTGGCCTCGGGGACCGGGACACGGATCACTTGAAAGAATACAAAATTTGGGATCCAGGATTTTGGGATCTGGTAACTTACGTTCTAAAAGAATAAAGAATAAAAAATGCTTGGGTTTTCTCCGGCCTCTGGAGAAACTTTATTGTTTCTTGTTATCATTAAAGGTTTGGAGAAGGTGGGAGATCCCATCCTCATCAATTTCTCTAAGGCCGGACCACCGATACTTAGCCGCTTCAATTTGTTCCCCTAGCTCCAAAACATTATCCTTGAATTTATCGACTATTTTTTCCGCATCATGACCACTAAGGATCATGCAAGTTAGCCCTATCATTTGAGTCCCATCCAGTCCCTCTAGGGATTGATATTTGGACTCCATCAATTCATCAAACTTCCCTAAAATATATTCCTCTGGAGTGCATGTGTCAGTGTTGAATGGGTTAGCTCCGGAGACCTTCGCGACAAATGCCTTGTACATATTTGAAGAATACTGCACTATGTTGACTTTATCATGTAGAGCCCCTACTAGTTGCTTGAGTACCTCCAATGTGAGGTCAAGTCTGGAGTGTTGGGTCCTCACAAAGTCAAATTATTCTTCTCCCAGAATCCCAGATTCGAAGACCATCTCTTCCCCAAGGCTGAGGAGTTCCTCTAGTTCTACCTTCCAAGCCTCGTAGTTTTCCATGTCACCCTCCCATATGTTGAGGATAGTCTCTCCCTAATGCAGAATGTTTCATGCCACATATAAATCTAGGAGGGTGGACATTAGGAAATTTTGTGTGTTTCCTACTTGCAAGGCGACCCACTCATCGACCGCTTGGGCCTTCCTCTTCATTGCTCGCAGGGAGTCAATGTCGCTCTGTGGTAATGGAATATCAAATGTGGAGGCCTCTGGAGGAATGGCTCTAATAGGCCAGGCTAGCTCAGTAAGAAACCCCATAAGGTTCATTGTCTTTTCCTTTTCTACTTTGAGCCTTTGGGCCTCCTTTTTGTATTTTCCCTCCACCGCTCTGGCCGCTTCTTTTAACAGGTTTACTTTGCCCTATTTTCCTCTCTTCCCCAGTGATATCTCTGTGATATCATAATCTCCAGCCTCTACTACCGCCTCATCAGCATCTGGGGGAGGTGTTTCCACAATGGCAACTATTTTTCCTCCCGGCCCGGTTCGAAGAGTATGAACCATCCGAGCTTTCTTGGCCTTTGGTGTGCCTTGGACCTAAACCATCATTTTGGCTAGAGAGAGATGAGCTTTCAGGGTGGATGGGGCCTTTCTTTTCTTTCTCTCCACTAACCACTGAGGTGGTAGGGGTGGCTTGTTCACCAAAGTCTATTCTTTTAGTTCTTCCCCAGTGCCCTATTTTTGTTCCTCCTCAGTGGTGTGGGTCTCACCTGCCCCTTTTTCTTTATCTTGGGCTTCATCAGGAACATTCCCCCTGGTGATGTTTGTTTCCTTAGCCTTTTCCTCTACATCCTTAGCTTTGTCTGGACCTTCATCATCTATCCTAGGGGTTTCCTCCTCTCGTTGTTCTTACTCTTTGATATGGTCACCGGGATCTCTTCTTCTTCTGATACATCCTTTGGAAATAGGGGAGGTACCGGGCCAAGATTTAGCATTTGTGTCATGGTTATTACCTGTCTAAAAGTTACTCTGGGGAGTGGCGCTTGGAAAGTGGTGGCTGAGGTTACGATTGCTCCCTTAGGTTCAGTTCCCTTAGCAGATGTCACTTGTTCACTCTACTTTTGTTGGTCCATCCCCATATCTTGCATCTTCAAAACATCAGAGGCAGTTTCCTGCTCTATTTCCTTTTCTTCTCCCATTTGCTCTTCTTCCTCCTACGCAGTTCTTTGTTCCTCAGCTTCTTCCTCTACTGGGACTTCTTCTTTCTACTTGATTTCCCCCTGTAAGTTACCAAACTTGTTGGTTGCAAAAATGCCATCAAACTCATCCTACGGAGGAGGGTTGGCTGGGACATCGGCCGGATATGTTTCCTTTTTTGGCTCCGGGGAGTCAGAAGAAAGGATATCAACTTGTGGAGTCTGGGGCATCCCCAACTCTGGCTCTTTTTTGGGCTTTGGGTCAGGCCTCCTCCTTCTCCAGGTAATCAAGGGTGGGCCCACATCCCTTACTGCTATTTGCTTCGTCGGATCCACCCCTGTTGCCTTAACCATTAAGGCTGCCAGTGAAGGGGAGGATGGAGGATGAATAGGTCCAGCCATGAGCACCAGGGTAGCTAGCCGTGTGATTAGGTTCTCCCTCATTTGCTGGGAAGCTGCTACCCATCACCTTATTTGTTCTTTAATGGGGACTTCCTACATAGTGGGAGTTGTGTCTATCCCTTTTCCTTTATCCACTCTTTGTGAGGAAGTCCCAACCCCCTGAGTTAACTTGGGTACCAGCTGGGCCACCCAACGGATGCTTCTGGGGCACACCTTTTTGAAGTAGAGGTGGTTGCATTCAATAATGTTGCGAGTGAACTCTTCTATTATGGGCCCTTCCTGTGCATCCCAGTTCACTGGTGGAAGGGCCAACTTATCAATCCCCTTTTCCTTGTACTGGGGATTGACCGTGGAACTGGTATTTGAAAAGTCCTCCAGGAATCTTTGGAGCTTTAATCTCTCCATCATCCCTGCGGTCATCCTGACAAAATGCTGCCCCCAGACATCCACATCATCCTGGAAATCCTCCCAAAAATCTTCCATATGATATTGGTGGGGCTCTGATGTCCGGGGAAGCACCACTATGATCTTGCCATGTGGATCAAAATGCTTCCATGCCAAGTAGAATTCCGCCAAGTTATAGCTTTTTAGTTCATTGTCCACTTCTTTGGTGGTGGCCAAACTACATGAATAATTCCCACAAGTGATTGGGAATGGAATATTAGTTACCTTCTTCAGGGCATATAAGGCATGAAGCTCCATTATCTGCCTGTAATATTCCAGGACGATTATCTTGTCCCCACAGTGTTTGGGCAACAAGTAGGGTTTCTCGGAGAAGCCGGTCACCCTTATGTAAGTATGTTGCTAAAATTATATGTAATAATGTCTGTAACTCTAGACCAAATTCATCGCCTCTATGGACAGGTGGTATCCTGCATCTCAAGTGGGTGTGAGTAGGTGGTAGTAAACAAACGCGTCATTTACTCAGCAGAAACTGGGGAAACTAGCTTCCCATTGTATTTGTGGGAAATGGTCCCAAGGGGCCTTTTGTCCCGGGCCAATCCAGAGTACGCTATCTATAAGTAATCTATTGGTATGGGGCCATTATTGCACCAGAGCCTAGAGGACGTAAGAAGTCATATAAAACTTCTTCTTCTTAGCCAGTCGGAGGAATTGGGAGTCCACATGGTTAGAGATTATGGCAGCCCAATCAAAATACTCCTCGCCCGTGCTGATACCTAGCAGGAAGTAGTACATCCATCCAAAAAATTCTCAGGCATGTTGTTTCATGAAGACCCGGCATAGTGCTATTATCTCCATCTGGATGCTCTCTTTGAATTCAAACCTGGGGATCTTTAGCTTCATCCTCTTGGGGTCCCTCTTCGGGCCTTTGAGCCAATGATTGTTCATGTATATACGGGCCACGTCCTCCAACTGAGTGAATTGGGCCAAGGCATCTGACCGGGTGACCACGGTCGGGTTGTCAAATTGGGGGATCCCCAAGCCCCTCTGGAAGGTATCAAGATTGAGGGACATCAAGGGAGTAGGGTACCCTGTTGGTTCCGGGGCCGCGAGCATAACAGCCCTGACAGATGCACTGTAGTATGCTGAAAGTGTGAGAATAAGCTCTGGTGACTGCATAGAGCATGGGAAATAAGTCACCTTGAGAATCCCAGAGTTTCCAATTTGAATGGCCAAAGGATCTCCGGCCTAACGCTGAATGTACATAACTTTGACCAAGGCCTACATTTTTAGCCATGTTCTGATGCTAGTGTCGGTAATCAGCTAGACCTTGGACTCAATCTTTGAGCCTGCGATGACTCTGTCCTTTACATATTTCAGGCTCAAAGGCATCTTTTCCAGGGCCTTCTCCATTTTAGACCTTACTACCACCCCGGTACTTGCTATAGATGGAAGTTTCAGACTCCTGGGTGGTGAAGATGTGGATGCCACAAACATGTTTGAAAGTATACTCCAGAAACTTGCACGACAAGGTGACTGTCAAAATGCATTAGTAAACAAATACTCCAAGGTCTAGAGATCTTACCATCGCAGTGTTCGCTTCCCCTGAAAAGTTAGTTTCGTTCAAAACTCCGGACAACATACATGTACATATCGTGAACTTAGGAATTTGATTAACCATCCGGATCCAGAAATTTAATCACATTTGGTAAGAAGGATACGGGATGGATGAATGTATTAGAATCGAAGCCCGAGGAAGTGACCATTGGTAGAAGTGTACAAAAGGCAAACCGTCAGACCCATGTGGGCGCCATGTGGGTGAGTAATAAATGGGAGTTATGGTGATGACAGCGGAGCCAACTATCTGAATGCGTGAAAAGTGAAGGCCACTTAGACAAATTTAAATGTGCACATGGGACATAAATGAGGGTCAGGATGATTTTATAGAGGAGAGAGAAAACTGCCTATTTGAAACCGGCCGAGAGCTGAGTTTCAAACAGGTGGTATTTTTACTTAGAACGAGCTTGCAGATGAAAACCAGTGACATAGGCAGCATAGTGAGCTTGCTAAACTACCTGGTAGGATATACACAAGATATACATTAGAGCCAAAGGATATATACATGTAGACTAGAGGGATATACAATAAATATACACCAAAATTACACATATATACACCGCAGAACAAATATCTACAAGAAACCAGGCAAAGCATAGAATATCTACAACTTCCTACACTATATACAAACTAGATTACACCTGCACAGAGGGCGGACAACCCTCTGGCAGAGCCGACCCACCAATGGGAAGCAAACCAGAAAGAAGCGAAAGATGAACAAAACAAAAAGGCAAAGGCAACAAAAATAAATGACACGAGACAGAAGAAAAGTCGAAGGGAGAGGAGGCACCAACCTTAGAACGTAGAAAGGAGAGGAAAACAAGCCTCCACAGAAGCTCTGCAACAGCTCTAACCATCAAATGATCACAGCCTGCCACTACAAACCACTCACAATCGCTTGGAAATGCTAGAAATATTTAGCACTGGATTATCACTAAATCACTGCAAATCGCTCTGATTGCTTGAGTGTTTAATCGCAGTAAATGTGAAAATGATAGGTAACCTCTATTTATACCCATGATAAAAAGAAAGCCACCTTCCCATCCACAAAATTTGAATAGATAGACCTCCAGACTCTTGGCCCAGGGGTTCCCTGTGACGATATCATCTTAAGGAAAGAGAACATCGTGGCAAAGAATCCCAGAGTTTGGATTCCGGCTCCTGATAAAGAACAACCAACTCCGGGACTGGTCCCGGAGGCACGAGAAACCAACAAAACAAAACACAACCATGGGAAAGAAAACCCTGGAGAAGAAAAATAAAAGAAAACAAAGAAAAAGACAAGGCAAGAGCCAAAAGCCAAAAACAAACAAGAAAAACAAAGGGGGACCCAACATTTTGCACACAAAAATGTAGAGATGGGGATGCAGGGCATAACAAATGGTGACTATCTGGGATAAATTCCTTAACGCATTTGAGAACTACAGAATCTCTGGTTAGCAAAAAAAATTGGGACAAGTCACTATTCGAAGTATCTTACAAGCAAAGAAAAACATGTCTGAGAAAATCTTGCCACACGGGATCCATCCCATAGTCTTTTCATCAGTGGTGGAGTGTGTGCTTTGGAAGGAAATTAAGTTGATGACCTCTAGGAGGAGTAGAAAAGAGGCACTAGTTACATTGAATCACAGATTTGTCATATTTGCTCATTTCTCTCGGAGACCAGAGCTTCATCCTGCTCCCCTTTTCTTGTTATCTTCTATGTTTTTGGGTGGGAGGGCGGTACTTCTTTCACCATTAAGCTTAGGTTTAGCTAATTTTAACGGCGGTACTTCTTTCACCTTTCCACCTATTTCATATGTTGAGTAGGGGATAAAACTCTAGACCTGGAAAGAATTATTTTGAAAGTTCAGACTTGGGTCAACTAACTAGTACAACCGATCTATCCTCGGTGTGTCTGATTACTTGTTCCTTATTTTTATTTCACTGATTGCCAGACCTCTAGAGATAAACCTAATGGAGATTGCCCAGAATGTACCACCAAACTTGTAAAATAGCTCTGGAGACTGGACCGATTCCACTATGCTAAAGATAGATTCTTAAGTCCACCATGTTGTAGACATCATACCAGAGACCAGAGTCTATGTGAAGCATTCCAATCCTTATGAGAGAGAACAAAATGCCAGAACCCGAAAAAAAACCAGAAACAAAAACAAAAACCACCAAAAGAGGATGGCCCTAGAGGGCAGCCAACAAGGCTATTTACAAACATGGTACCTCCCAACAAGGCACCAAAAAAGAAATATTTACAAGCGGAGGGCTTTACATAAACTATAATTTTAGACAAACTTACCCTATTTGAAATAGTGTTTGAGAAACTGTCCATTGACGGGAAATGGGACAGGTTCTCTGGTCATGGTGTTAAGGTGGTAAGTGTTTTCCCCGTAGATTTCTGAGATTAAATATGGTCTGAGCCAGAGCTGTTGGAACTTGGTGTGCTTTCCTTCCTTTTCCCGGGCCTTGTCCCACAATAGGACCAAGTCTGAAATCTGAAAAGCCTTGTATTGGGACCTATCGTCAAACCATCATTTTACCACTGCTTGATGAAGCGCAAAATGTTTAAGGGTTGCATCTCATTGTTCCTCCATTCTCACCAGATTTAGGAGCCAAACCTCCATGATGTTATCCTGGTTGCCGAATTCCTGCATAAACCACAAAACTAGGATCTGTAAGTTAATTGGGAACACAGGGTTCTGGCCATAAACCAGATGGAATGGGGACATTCCTAGGGTGGCCTTGATTTGAATGTGATTCACTCAGAGGGTGAATTTCAACTTTTGATGCCAATCCCAGGGATTCTGTTCTAGCAGGTGTTTGATCACTTCAAGTAGATTTTTATGCATAGATTCAGCAACACCGTTCCCCTGGGGGTAATAGTTGTTGGAAAAATTCAGAGTGATCTTTTGATCATACGTCCACTCGAGTAATTGTGCCAAAGAAAATTCCATACCATTGTCACATACCAAAGAAAAGGGCATTCAAAACCTTGTGACGATATTTTCTTCCAGGAACTTGATAACTATGTCTGTCGTGTTATTCTTGCAAGGTATAGCCTTGAACCACCGAGTGCAGTAATCAGTGGTAGTAAGAATGTATCAGTGATTGGCAGATGAGTTGGGTTTGATTTCCCTGATGAAGTCAAATGCCCATTGGGTGAAGGGCCTAGCCTCGAAGATTGGTTGCAAAGGCATAGCCAGGTTACGCTCACGATGCACCGCAGTTTGGCAAGTGTGGTATTTTCTAACATGAGTGTAAACATCTTTGAATATACAAGGCCAATAGTATCTATCCTAAAGGATCTGATGGGCAGTGGTGTCAGTTGAGCCATGTTCAGTTCCAAATTACTCATGAAATCCATCAATCATCTTCACAACTTAGTCCCTGTCGATGCACCAGAGGTACACTCCCTCGTAGTTCCTACGATAAAGCGCAAAGTTTTTGATCATGAAGTGGGAATTTTTCATCTACAGGGCATGGCGTTTGTTGGGAGGTAATCCCTTCAGGAATTTGTTATTCAGTAGCAAATATACCAGATCAGTATACCATGGGTCTCGAGTGATGGACTCTACCATGTAAGTTTGACATTCTATGCGGGGAGCCTCTTCTGCCATTGCTCGACTCAGTCCCTGGCCCTGGACTATCTTCATGGGCTGCATTTCTAAATCATATTCTTGGAGGATGGCCATCCATTTCCCCCATCTTTTTCCCAACTCGCTCTGCATTAGTAGAGACTTCACGGCTTGGTCTGGGATGATAGCATGCACCTTGCTCTAGAGAATATAATGCCAAAATTTCTTCACGGTGTGAATGAGAGAAAAGGCCTATTTTTCTAGTGATGAATATCAGACTTCGGCATCTATTTGATCTGGGTGAATGCCCACTTTTCTTTAGAACTCCACTCAATCTTGGCATCCCTTTTCATCATTTCATTGAGTGGTTTGACTATTTTGGAAAATCTAGTGATGAACCACCGGACAAAGTTGATCTTTTCGAAGAAAGATCACATCCCTTTCTTGCTGCTAGGCATTTGTAAGTTTAGTAGTGCTTCAACTCTCTCAGGGTCAATGGATATTCCCTCTTTGGAGATGAAATGCCCGAGAAACTTCCCTTCGGTGACCCCAAATATGCACTTCTTGGGGTTGAGGGATATTCCATACCAGTGACATCTCTCACAGATCTGAGTGAGATGGGCGGAATGGTCATGCCTGTCCCAGGAAAAGATGGTCAAATCATCCATGTAGATGATTATGCACCAATTCAAAAGGCCTTCAAACGCAATGTCCATGGCCTTTTGAAATTTGGCCCCTACATTAATCAAACCAAAGGGCATCCTCCTATACGCAAACGTTCCCCACTTGGTGGTAAACATTGTTTTCTCTCTATCTTCATAATTAACTATGACCTGGTTATACCCAGAGTACCCATCCATGAATGACATCATTTTGGATCCATTTACTATCTACAACACCTCATCCAGAAAATGGAGAGGGTGATTATCTTTCTTGGAGGCCTTATTCAAGTTTCAGAAATCCATGCAAAGGTGAATCTTACCGCTCTTTTTTCTCACAGGGACCAAATTGGCAACCCATGTAGTGTGGTAGATTGGAAAGATTATCCAGGCTGACTGCAGTTTTTCTACCTCTTGAAAAATTAGGGGTTCGATCAGTGGGTTGACCAGTCATTGCTTTTTCCAAAAAGGCTTAGCAACAGGTTTCAGGGGAATAGTATGAGTCATAATGGATGTATCGTATGTTTTCAAATCCTCATATCCCCATGCAATTACATCTATGTATTCTCGGAGAACCGCAAGAATCTTCTCCTTCTCTGCAGGGGAGTAGGAGGTGCCAACATGGATCATCTTTTCTTCACCAGGCTGGCCAATGTTTATCCTTTCAAACTTTCCTCCCTCAGAGGAAGATGACATCTTTTCCTGGGCCCAAGGGTCTGAGTCAAAGATTTGTTCAAGTGCAACCATCCCCTTCAGGATGGTATTAGTGGGTAGGTCCATGATCCCATCGTCTTCGTCACCCTACCCAATATCATCATGGTCTCATTCCTCCACTATCTAGTCTTCAAAGACACCAACATTTTCCATGAAGGCTAGGATATGCTGGTCGTCCTCAAAAACCTGAAAGTGGGTGACATTATCTAGAATGAACGGGGTGGGAACCATTTCAACTAAAAATCTCTAGAGTCGTGAGTTGGCCATAGGCTCAAGTGTGCTGGCAGAAATGGCAAGGCCATCTGGGACATAGTTCCATCACCGGGGAATGAGATCAATGCCAAAGGCATCAAAATCATTAATAAGGCTCCAAGCCCGATTGCGGTATGCGGCCAGTCTCTTGTTGTGACATGTATATTGACTCTGGACCTGTTTGACAACCAACTCTGAATCACCTAGAGCCTGGAGGTAGGTGACACCTTTCTTAATGCAAATAAGAGTCCAAGGACCAAAGCCTCGTACTCCGTAACATTATTTGTGTAGTTGAACTGCAGCCTGTATGATGCAAGGAAGGATTTCCCTCGCAAGTTGATTAATTCTACTCTGGCCCTGGAGCCTTGTTTGGATCAGGATCCATCGAACTTGAGGGTCCATAAATCATTATTCACATTTTGGGGCTGGGGAGCGAGAGTAGCCTTTAGATTATTTTTGGGAGATTTGGGAGGAGCTTCCTCCTAAACTATTGGCGTGCGGGTGGGGTTTACCTCTGGAGGGGTTTGAATTTGGGATTCCCAGGGAGATGACACCAAAGGAGTGTATCCCATAGGAACACTAGGCTCCAGGGAATCAGCTATACATTTTCTATTCTGAAAGGCGTCGATGTGCCAGGTAGCAACCAAAAGGCAGAGCCCACACTCAAGTTCTAAATGTTTTTGATAGTGTACTCAGCACCAAGTGTCAAACAAGAGTGTAGCGGGGGTTGCTACGGCACCTTGAGAATCAACCTTGACTCTCAGCTTTTCTTCTAGGTCCTGGGTTCTCTGTAGAATTAGGGGATCCTCCTCGGGGGTGAAATCGAATGTTAAGATTTCAAAGGGTTGGTACAGCCTGGGGAAAGTTTCAGAGAAGAAGACCTCACTGACCCTCCCAACCTCGGTAAGGGCCTGCTTCATTCGGGGTTCACTTTCAACCAAGATCTTGTTTGATTCTCCTTCCCAGGGGAGCCATAGGTGGGAGAAGTCAGTCGAAAAGTATCCGTTCAAGGACTTATACCAATTCTAACTTAATAACATCCCATAAGTCTCTGGGATGTCCACCACTTGGACGTCAATTATGCTAGCTATCCTGGGGTCCTAGATAAGCTATATCTGGACGTTCTTTAATTCCCCCACCATTTTCACGGCAGTCTTATCCAGCTAGATCACTGCACTATTAGATGGGGTGGGATGGAATCTAAGCTTTTGGCATATGGATAAGGGCATGATGTTACCTGAAGCTCCAGAGTCTACTAAGAAATTGTGTATGTTTTTGCCTTAGATATTCAGGCCTAGTAGGAAGGGAAGATCTTCATTATTTCCCTAAAAGACAGCGGTGTTGGCATCCTAAACGATACAGGCTTGGGCAGGTGACTAACAACTTCTGGGTTTCCCAAGAGCTTCAAAAGAGACTTCTTCTATTTGAGATAGTTTAGAAAAACCTCCATCAAGGTCATGGAGGTGGTGGTCTGTTCTAACGCCTTTGTAATGTCAAATCTTCCTCCCAAAAATTGGTGACTCCCCTCAACTAGGTCTTTCACTTGGTTAGAGCCAGAACCTTTTAGAGGAGGGGGTCAGTAGGTTGCGTTATCCCAGGGAGGAGTGTCCTTGATAGGGGGCATAGGCATGTAAGCTAGTCCTTTACCAACTTGACTCTGAGTATTATATAGAGTCTGTGGGTTGGTGAATGCATTGGCCTTAAAGGGCAGGATAGATTCATCAAAGAATCCATGCAATTCAAATTCCTCTTCATCTTCCCCAAAAGTTCTGAAGAAGATGGTCTCACAGGTGAAGGCACTGTGGGTTGACTCTTGCACAGTAGGCTCTAGGGGAGTGGCATCATGTGATTTTTGTCTATCTAACTGGGAGATCATGATGACCTTTTCCAATGTGGCATAATTTACCTCATTGTGTGAGCCCGTGTCATGCAATCTACACCAATTAGTCATGGGCTGGAAGTCTGCAACTGGTGTGAAATGTGATGGTCCAGCACCACTTTGGTTGGCATTTTGGTTTAGAGGTGGACCTCTAGTGGTTGCATTATTGTTCCATTACTATTGATTGGGCCGAGGCCCGTTGTTGAAGTTTCTTCCCTCAGCATTGTTGTTTCGTTGGCCGGAGAAGATATTCCCCCTTTGGGAATTAGAATTCTGGGGTGCATAGGACCCCGCCTTCAGCTGACCCATGTCCACAATTAAGGTAGACAACATTTGCTGGAGAGACTCAACCTCGGTGGTCAACTAAGTGTTTGCATCACAGTGTGATGGTTGTTGTTGTTGGTTTCCTGAGAAGGTAGCAATATTAGCCAGAGTTGAGAGTGACAATCCTCCAGCCATGGATGACCGAAAGAAGGGTACTCCGGGCGGTTGTGTCTGAGGTTGTTGTGTCTGCTACATCTGATTCCAAGGGAAGGCCTCTAGGCCTGGTATTGCCTGAGTCTGTGAGGGATAAATGTATCAGGCCTACTGGTCTATCAGCGGTGGTGGCAGATTCATTGCCATCGCGGGAGCACCCATTGCCAGGTTGGGATTATACCCCCGGTGTACGGTGTTCTACCAAGGACCATGTTGAAGGGTGTTCTCTGCCTAATCCCACCTAGGGATTTGTTGAGACCACGGGATAATTCTAAGGCTAGGTTGTAAACCTTCGCCAAAATTTCCCAGTCGCCCACGGTGATTATTCTCCAAAGGAGAGTGGCAACGAAGGGGTCCATTGCATTAAGATAAGTCTATATGGTTACTTCTGGGGATGGAATGAAAGGGCCTATGCACTACTTCAAGGCACACTGGAACCGATGGTTGAATGCTGCAAGAGGTTCATTGGGTTCCTTCCTAATGGAGATGAACTGGCTATGGGACCAGGCTGGGTCCACATGTATGTGAAAGGCAGCCAATAAGGCATCCTCCATGTCCTGCCAACTATTAATGGAGTTGGCAGGAAGGTTAAGGTACCAGTTCAACTCGCCCTACCCTAAGGACAAGGGGAACATCTGGGTCACCACATCTTCATGCTAGATCTGGTGTCACTTCATGGCATCCTTATATGCCTGTAAATGCTCTTTTGTGGTCCGTGAGCCTAAGTGCTCATATCATGGGCAGATCTTCTCCAGGTGTGAGGGTAAGTCATTAATTGCGTCCAAAAAAGTTCCCATTAGGGACCCGGTGTTACCGAAATATGCAACCATTGGGGGAACTGGATTTTGGGTAGTTTGAGTGGTGGTTCCCGAGATTGTCTAAGAAGTTTGGGTATTCTGAGGTATGTTAGACCCCTAGACAATAGTGGCTAGTGTGGTTTTTGGGGTTTGTTTCTTTCAAGCAAGAGGCTCAAGTTCAACAAACCTTACAGGGTTTGGGGCAGACCTAAGGATTCTTTCAAATTTCGCTGGGGAGAAAGACCCAATCCTACTGAAGGCTTGACTCCTAAAACTATAGCTCAGGGAACCTTCGGGAGATGTAAAATCAAAATCTTGAGAGGGGGATGAGTTCATGCCCTCCTTCTAGCACCAATTTCTATTGACGGGGCTTTGCTGACCAGGTCCACCAATAGTCATAATTTGTCACCTGGTACCGAGGGTACCCGCCAACTTCGCCTGCAAAGGCTATCCGGGCAAGTTAGATTCCCCGGGCCTCCAAGCACCTGTGTTTCAGGTCACGATGGTGCGGGGATCGGTTGGGAGAAGTGACTATTTTTGAGGGGGATAGCTGGTTTCTTCAACTCATTCTCTATGGAGATTCAAGAAGGTGAGGTTTCTCCAAGCACTCTACACTTAGAAAATAAACTGAAAAAGATCCTACAGGGTCAGAAGTACTTCATCTATCTATAGTTATGTTTAAACATTCAAAACATCAATAATGCTCTGATATACTACACTAAATACCAAAGAAATACACAACCATCAGTTCGTATTTCATCAGTAGCAAGGGAAAAGAGGTTGTTAAGCTACTTTAAAATATCAGAGCAGAAGACATAAAGAACATAAAACATAAAATACCATTAACTCAAAAGTTTGAATGCCAACAACATCATTGCAAATAACTCTCCCTTCTTCATTAATATTTCTTCCAGCAAGCACTGGTGCATGATACAATGGTGGCTCCAGGGGAGCGTCTAACTATTGGAAGGTAAAAATAATGGAGCATTGAGCTCTACAACTGAAATGAAAATATTGCTTTTCTATTACTGTGGACAACAAAATCATCAATTTTGCCAACCCTTGGAAATGGGCTGGACTTATTATTTATACACATCTTCATCTAACCCTAACCCTAACCCTATTTTACATTATATTTCAATAAAATACACTATCTAGGGGCCGGTACTACCTGTGCCGCCCTACAAAAGACCTTGAGACGAAATAGGCCTGACATGTCAGAAGAATAAGACAAGAAGGTAGAGCGGAAGAATCAGCCTTGAGAAGAGAGCCAGGAAAGAGAAGAAAGAAATCAGATCCCCAGGGATCAAGGCTACATGCCTCATAAATGGGAAATGTGGCACCCTATCTCCAATGCGCCAGGTGTACATTCAAAGCGGTGCCTCGAGAAGACCATCTGTCAGAAAACCAACTGTCGATCTGACGTTCCTTGATGTAGCCAACTACCCTCTGATAATTTTTACTAACCGCTTTTGAAAGTGACCAGTCAGCCTCGGGGACAGGGACACAGATCACTTGAAAGAATACAAAATTTGGGATCCGAGATTTTGGGATCCGGGAACTGACGTTTTGAAAGAATAAAGAATACAAAATGCTTGGGTTTTCTTCGGCCTTCGAAGAAACTTTATTGTTGCTTGTTATCATTGAAGGTTTGGAGAAGGAAGGAGATTCCATCCTCATCAATTTCTCTAAGGCCGGACCACCGGTACTTAGCCACCTCAATTTATTCCCCTAGTTCTAGAAAATTATCCTTGAATTCATCGATCATTTTTGTCACATCATGACCACTAAGGATCATGCGAGTTAGCCCTATCATTTGACTCCCATCCATTCCCTCTAGGGATTGTTATTTAGACTCTTTTGATTCATCAAACTTCCCTAAAATGTATTCCTCTGAAGTGCATGTGTCAGTGCTGAATGGGTCAGCTTCGGAGACCTTCGCGACAAATGCCTTGTACATATTTGAAGAATACTACACTGTGTTGACTTTATCATGCAAAGCCCCTACCATTTGCTTGAGTACATCAAATTTGAGGTCAATTCTAGAGTGCTGGGTCCTCACAAAGTCAAATAATTCTTCTCCCAGAATCCCAGATTCAGAGACCATCTCTTCCCCAAGGCTGAGGAGTTCCTCCAATTCTACCTTCCAAGCCTCATAGTTTTCCATGTCACCCTCCCATATGTTGAGGATAGTCTCTCCCTGATGCAAAATGTGTCATGCCGCATATAAATCTGGGAGGGTGGACATTTGGAAACGTCGGGTGTTTCCTACTTGTAGAGTGACCCACTCATTGACCGCTTGGGCCTTCTTCTTCATTGCTCATAGGGATTCAATGTTGCTCTGTGGTAATGGCATATCAGATGTGGAGGCCTCTGGAGGAATGGTGCTAATAGGCCGGGCTAGCTCATTAAGCAACCCCATGAGGTTTTCTATCTTTTCCTTTTCTTCTTTGAGCCTTTGGGCCTCCTTTTTGTATCAGCCCTCCACCGCTCTGGCCGCTTCTTTTAACAAGTTTACTTCGCCCTATTTTCCTCTCTTCCCCAGTGATATCTCTGTGATATCATAATCTCTGGCCTTGGATACCACCTCATTGGCATCTGGGGGATGTGTTGCCACAATGGCAACTATTTCTCCTCCTAGCCCAATTCAAAGAGTATGAAGAAAGGATCTCAACTTGTGGAGTCTGGGGCATCCCCAACTCTAGCTCTTTTTTGGGCTTTGGGTCAAGCCTCCTCCTTCTCTGGGAAATCAAGGGTGGGCCCGTATCCCTTACTATTTTTTGCTCCACTGGATCCACCCCTATTTCCTTAACCATTAAGGCTGCCAGTGAAGGGGAGGATGGAGGACGAATAGGTCTGGCCATGAGCACCAGGGTAGCCAGCCGTGTGATTAGGTTCTCCCTCATTTGGTGGGAAGCTACTACTAATTTCCTTATTTTTTATTTAATGGGGACTTCCTACATAGTGGGAGTTGTGTTTATCCCTTTTCCTTTATCCACTCTTTGTGAGGAAGTCTCGGCCCCTGGAGTTAACTTGGGTACCAGCTAGGCCGCCCGACAGACGTTTACGAGGCACACCTTTTTGAAGTAGACAAGGCTATGTTCAACAATGTTGCGAGTGAACTCTTCTATTGTGGGCCCTTCCTATGCATCCCAGTTTATTGGTGGAAGGTCCAACTTATCAATCCCCTTTTCCTTGTACTGGGGATCGACCGTGGAACCAGTATCTGAAAATTCCTTTGAGAATCTCTCGAGCTTCAATCTTTCCATCATCTATGCAGTCATCCTAACAAAATTTCACCCCTGGACATCCACGTCATCCTATAAATCCTCCCAGAAATATTCCATATGATATTGGTGGGGCTCTGATGCCTAGGGAAGCACTGTTGTGATCTTGCCATGCGGATCAAAATGCTTCCATGCCAAGTAGAATTCTGCCAAGTTATAGCTTTTTAGTTCATTGTTTGCTTCTTTGGTGGTAGCTAGACTACATAAATAATTCCCACAAGTGATTGGGAATAGAATATTAGTTACCTTCTTCAGGGCATATAAGGCATGCAGCTCCATTATCTGCCTACAATATTCCAGGAGGATTATCTTGTCCCCGCAGTGTTTGGGCAACAAGTAGGGTTTCTCGGAGAAGCCGGTCACCCTTATGTAAGTATGCTGTTGAAATTGTATGTAATAATGTCCGTAACTCCAGACCCAATTTATCACCTCTGTGGATAGGTGGTATCCTGCATCCCGGGTGGGTGTGAGCAAGTGGTAGTAAACGAACATGTCATTTAATCGGCAAAAACTGGGGAAACTGGCTTCCCATTGTATTTGTGGGAAATGGTCCCAGGGGGCCTTTTGTCCCAGGCTGATCTCGAGTACGTCATCTATAAGTAATCTGTTGGTATGGGGCCATTGTTGTGCCAGGGCCCAGAGGACGTAAGAATTCATATAAAACTTCTTCTTCTTGGCCAGTTGGAGGAATTGGGAGTCCACATGGTTGGAGATTATGGCAGCCCAGTCAAAATACTCCTCGCCCGTGCTGATACCTAGCAGAAAGTAGTACATCCATCTAGAAAATTCTCAGGCATGTTGTTGCTCGAAGACCTGGCATAGTGCTATTATCCTCATCTGGATGCTCTCTTTGAATTCAGACCTGGGGATCTCTAGCTTCATCCTCTTGGGGTCCCTCTTTGGGACTTTGAGCCAATGATTGTTCATGTATATACGGGCCACGTCCTCCAACTGAGTGAATTGGGCCAAGGCATTTGACTAGGTGACCATAGCCAGCTTTTCAAATTGGGGGATCCCCAAGCCCCTCTAGAAGGTATCAAGATTGAGGGACACCAAGGGAGTAGGGTACCCTGTTTGTTCTGGGGCCGTGAGCATAACAACCCTGATAGATGTGTTGTAGTGTGTTGAAAGTGTGAGAATAAGCTCTGGTGACTGCACAGGGCACAAGAAACAAGCCGCCTTGAGAATCCCAGAGTTTCCAATTTGAATGGCCAAAGGATCTCCAGCCTGACGCTGAATGTACATAACTTTGACCAAGGCCTACATTTCTAGCCATGTTTCGATGCTAGTGTCGGTAATCAGCTGGACCTTGGACTCAATCTTTGAGCCTATGATGACTCTGTCCTTTACATATTTCAGGCTCAAAGACCTCTTTTATAGGGCCTTCTCCATTTTAGACCTTACTGCCGCCCTGGTACTTGATGCAGATGGAAGTTTCAGACTCCTGGGTGGTGAAGATGCGGATGCCTCAGACATGTTTGAAAGTATACTCTAGAAACCTGCACGGCAAGGTGACCGTCAAAACGCATTAATAAACAAATACTCCGGGGTCCAGAGATCTTACCATCGCGGTGCTCGCTTCCCCTGAAAAGTTAGTTTTGTTCAAAACTCTGGACAACATACATGTACATATCGTGAACTTAGGAATTTGATTAACCATCCAGGTCCAGGAATTCTATCACATTTGGTAAGAAGGATACGGGATGGATGAATGTATTAGACCTAGAGCCTAGGGAAGTGACAGTTGGTAGAAGTGTACAAAAGGCAAACCGTCAGACCCACGTGGGTGCCACATGGGTGAGTAATAAATGGGAGTTATGGCAATGATGGCGGAGCCAACTGTCTGAATGCGCAAAAAGTGAAGGCCACTTGGACAGATTTAAATGTGCACATGGGACATAAATGAGGGTCAGGCTAGTTTTACAGAGGAGAGAGAAAACTACCTATTTGAAACCGGCCGAGAGCCAAGTTTCAAACAGGTGGTATTTTTGCTCAGAACGAGCTTGCAGATGAAAACCAACAACATAGGCAGCATGGTGAGCTTGCTAAACTACCTGACAGGATATACATAGGATATACATCAGAGCCAAAGGATATATACATGTAGACCAGAGGGATATACAACAAATATACACCAAACTTACACATATATACACCGTAGAACAAATATCTACAAGAAACCAGGAAAAGCACAGAATATCTACAACTTCCTACACTATATACAAACTAGATTACACCTACACAGAGGGCGGACAATCCTCTAACAGAGCTGACCCACTAACGGGTGGCAAAGTAGAAAGAAATGAAAGAAGAACAAAACAAAAAGGCAAAGGCAACAAAAACAAATGACACCAGACAGAAGGAAAGCCGAAGGGAGAGGAGGCACCAACCTAAGAACACAAAAAGGAGAGGAAAATAAGCCTCCATGGAAGCTCTGCAACAGCTCCAACCATCAAACGATCACAACCTGCCACTACAAACCACTCACAATCATTTGGAAATGCTAGAAATATTTAGCACTAGATTATCACTAAATCGCTGTAAATCGCTCTGAAATCACTCTGATTGCTTGAGTGTTTAATCGTGGTAAATGTGAAAATGACAGGTAACCTCTATTTATACCCGCGATAAAAAGCAAGACACCTTCCCATCCACAAACTTTGAATAGACAGACCTCCAGACTCTGGGCCCGGGGGTTCCCTACGATGATATCATCTTAAGGAAAGAGAACATCGTGGTGAAGAATCCCAGAGTCTAGAGCCCAGCTCCTGACAAAGGAAAACCAACTCTGGGACCAGGGTCCCAGAGGCACAAGAAACCAATAAAACAAAACACAACCGCGGGGAAGAAAACCCCATAGAAGGAAAATAAAAGAAAACAAAGAAAAAGACAAGGAAAGTGCCAAAAGCCAAAAACAAACAAGAAAAACAAAGGGGGACCCAACATTTTGCACACAAAAATGTAGGGACAGGGATGCAGGGCATAACACATATGTATGTAAAATTAATATTCACTACACATATGTATATAGCTACATATATAATATGTGTATGTGTGTGTGTGTGGATATATATGCATATGTATATATTTATAAAGATATAGCTCTCTCTCTCTCTCTCTCTCTCTCTCTCTGTTTGTCTACCTCATCTCCCTCCCCTCTCCCCTATCTTTTCTCTCCTCACTTAAATCATAGCTTTTTATTTAGGATTTGTCTTAGGGAGAAATAACATTTTTTATATAAACAAAATGTGTGAAGGTTTTAGAATACTATGAACTTGGTGCATTTAACACTAATATGAATGTTGGGAATTTAGCTCAATAGAACTAGAATGAATTATGACTAAACAAAACTCGTACATTGTCTATTGAGCTAAATGCCATTCCCAACGGCCAAAAAACACTATTGCAACTTGTTCAAGGCACCACAATAGCTTCTCATGATTTTTTGTGATAGCATCAGATAGTGTAAGAGATTATTTTGTCGCATATGAGTTCAAATGATTAATTTATCTTCTTTTTTTTGTTCTTGAAGTTATTTTTATTTTTAATACTTTTGATTATAACAAAATGATGATAATTTGTAGTTTTTTGGGTAATTGATTGTGTAAGTTTTTGTAAAAAATATTTGCAAAATGATATTATGTAGGACAATGAATATTAATGATGGGAAAGAATAAGAGAGAAACAATCAAACAATGAGAGGTGGCAAAGGAAATACAGAGGGAGTATATGGGGAGATTACATGATCAAAGAACAATGGAAGGAGAAAGTACGTCATCTACACTATCTCAATTTCATGTACCAAATGAACCTAATGCAATTGAACAATAAATCACACTAAATAATCATTCAAATGATGAACATACAACAATTCAAATTGATGTGATGAATGCACCTAATGAAAATGAAGAGCATGCACCAATCTTAACACCTCTAATCATTATTCATAGAAAATCAAAGTTTCTAATTGACATTGATAAAAATATTTTGAAACCAATGCCTGATAAATTTTCAAATAAAATTGTAGAATAATGGTTAAAATAGTATGGGATCGCTATTTTGAAAGCTTAAATCAAACTGGAAGATGCCAATTAGTTGTTGAAATGGTTAAAAATATGAAATTTAGAGAGACAATGAAAATTTTGGGGTTAAGAACATCTGAAAATAATAGTGAAAGAACTATTGTAAGAAATATAGTTGATGCATATCAATCCATTTGTTTGACATCATATACTAAAGATGATAATGTTACTTGACATGTTATCATATCACCCATAATGGGAAAGGAAATAGAAAAATCTCATTTAATAAAAAAAATAAGAAAGTCATTAAAGATAAGTAAAACAACATTACGAAATGTCTAAGGGAGGCGAGAGAAAATTGAGCATCCAAACAATAATTCTCTTTGCACATTCTCAGATAGACTCCTAGGCAAATACAAGGTTGTTGTCGATGCACTGAGAACATTAATTGAATATTTTTGGCATGACAACACAAGGGTTTCACGCAACCAAAGAGATATTGTTAAAAGGTGAATTGGATCTACAAATCATCAGCCACATCCAAAAATATTTTTAGATATGACTCAAATACAATTTTATGAAATATTTCTTCAAAGCTTTCCTCAATTTAAAATTATTCAAATATTTTTTGAAATGAAAACCATTTTATGTTAAGATTAATCATGTACATACTACATGTTATTGTAGGGTGCATATTGAATTTTCCATGCATTATGATATTTATCGTCATGTATGTTGTACTTTTCACACTAATGATGTTTCACAAGATTGTGGTCCATAAGAACCTCCTAAGTCATCAAGAGAATTTATTTCAAGTGTACTATGTAAACGAGATGATGACTACAATTATTATAAGATGATATGTTTGAAAGGTTTTTGTCCTAAATGTTGTGGTTTGAAACATTTACATAGATGCCTACAATTAGAGAGCACACGTGAAATTGGTAAGAAACTAATTTCTTTTGGAAAATACAAGTCAATTACATATGGTGTTAAAGATGGAAAAGAATTGAAGGGATGTAAATTAGTGAAAAAGGATATATGCATAGCTGAATATATGAAGGTTTTTTAAGAGAAACTAGTTTATGATTACATAGCTCATACACATAGAGCTTGGTGGTTAGATGAGAAATTAAAGTTATGTAAGGACACTTTTCCCCTCAGTACTATTGTCTATATTGTTGATTTTGCTAAGAATTATACACTAAAACCTCAAAATGAAGTGCAGCCTATGTATAACCATTCTAAAAAGGTTATAATTTTTATACACATAACATTCATGCATGCACATGATAGCACAGAGGAGGACACAAAGGTTCTACGAGGGTATCATTTCTATATCAATAATGATGGTAGTCATTTTTCAGAGTTCATGCAAGGATGCTTTAAATTTTTCTATGAAATTCTAAGGGAAAGAAATATAAGATACAACCAACACATAATATGGTCAGATAATTGCACCTCACAATTCAAGAATGCAAGGATGTTCTACTAGTTTAGTAGGATGACGTGACAAGTGGTGTGCAAATTTTTTGGAATTTCACTAAGGTTGTACATGGAAAGGGAGAGCATGATGGTGCAGGAGCATATGTAAAAAGAGATCTTTCTAGAGAAGAATTAAAGTACAAAGGTGGCACTATGTTAATTGATGCAAAAATGATTGTTCAATGGTGTAACTCTATGATGGGACCAAGTGATGCAGGTAAGTCTATGGTTTATAGATATTTTTGGTCGATACATGAATCTAACATTGAAAACTATATAGATTGTGTTATACACTTACAGGATCAAGTGACATGCATTCATTTAGAAGTTCCAATACAATGTCACTAGTTATTTATACTAGACAGATTGCATGTTTTTGATCTTTCTATATGATTTTTTTGTGCGAAGAATGTGAATCTAAAGAGTGGGTGGACCAATGGCCTTGTAGACCTTTGCAACCCCTTGATACATATCAAGTTCCTAAAGCACTACAATTGAACCAGATGGAAGCATCAATGGATTTTGACCATGTATCTAACCTAGTTGAACCAAGTAATTTCTCAATTTATTACATAGGTAAAATCAATTGTAAACTCATTTTATTACACTTTATGTTGATTTTAGTATTATCTTATAATTATGTAAAATGCAGGCCATGTGTATGCAGTTGTTGTATATGAGAACAATGAAGAAGGAACATATTCCTTTTTGTGTAATTGTATTGAGGCTAAACAAAATTAACAACCACAGTCATTGACGGAAAGGGTATTGAGTACCCAATAGGACTTGTTGTTGTGAAAGAGACATATTCTTCATTACTCTAACCTTGATGTTGCAACAAATATTCAATTGATTAAGTATCATGGTAGACCTCTTAACAATAATTAATGGAAAGCTTACAAATTTGACCATGAGGCAATACTTGATACAATAAGGTTTAGAGTTGATCCAGAAGGTTCACTTCATTAATTTTGAGTCATCTACGGGAATGATTATACAAAATGGTAGACTGGTTTTGATAATTTTGTATAGATGTTTTTGCAAAATATTGTAAATTCTATTTTTTATATATATAAATGGCCATGAACTAATCTATGTGCATATTTAGAGGCCAAATCTTGTAAATAAAAATGGTAATGAGCTATCATGTACATATTTAGATTCCAAATTATATATATATATAGTCTAAAAATGGAAGCACTTCCATTTTGGACTGGTTTATCTCTCCGAGTAAGTGGTTTGGGGTCATGTCAAGTGCCTTGAATGGGTCTCTGACTTGGATCTAGCTTTTACCCCTATTCTACCCCATTTTCCACTTCTCTACGGCCTTTTTATGGCACCCTAATCTACAAATCTGAGTTCCTTTACCTCAGGGTCAAGGTCAACCTTGACCCTAACCTAGGCCAAGGTAGACCTTGACCCTGACCTAGGCCAGGGTCGACCTCAACCCTGACCCAGGGTCCAAATTTTAGGTTTCTAAGGTTTCCGGATGTCAGGCTTTGGAAAGATTTAATTCCTGCTTCCGGGTCGGTTGTTTCGGCCTTTGAGGAAATGACCCTTAAAATTATATTTAATATAGGTCCACTTCTAAGGGTATATGTCTAATTGGAATTTAATTCTCCTATGTAGGCCTCTCTAGAAGATTGTGCCCTAGATTGCTATATAAGGAAGTCTTCTCCTCTCATTTTCTCTAACCATGAACCAAGCATAAGAACGAACCATCTAAGACAACTCTATGCATGATCTATTGAAGAAAGCATCTACTCTCAATAATTCAAGCATTAAAAGACATTCAAGCATTCAATTCATCGAGAATATCCATTGGTAGCCATTGAAGGATTCAAGATCTATGGAGCCCTCTTGTTGAATATTTCTCCATCCACATCCATGCAAGCCTCTTCCTATTCCAAGATCCATTTAAGATTGGTGTTGACAATCTAAAAGCAACAAATTTGAGACATCCTACATTATACATTCTACATTCATTTGGTTCATACATACTTGTGGATCCAAGGATTCAAATCCACCACAAGGGTTTCTATACAAGCAAGGTGAATTATTTTATTTGCTTTATTTATTTATGCAATTTCAATTATACTTTAAGGTTAATTCTAAAACTATGGTTTGACCAAGGCAAACCCCTCCCCCCAAAAAACAAAACCATTTTTCTTTCAAGTACAAGTTTGGGACAGTAGATTCAAGTGTAGATCCAGATACCCTTTTCGGCAAACTTTCAGGATCCAGAAATAGATTTTTCATCAGAATGTGAAGGTCAATGTCGACTTTCTATTTTGGGTCAAAATCAACATTCTATTTTGGGTCAGAATAGACATTTTGTTTTGGGTCAAAATCAACCTGAGCTAGATCTGGAAAAGATTTCTGGGTTTTCTCTGTCTCTGTATTTTTGTGCCCGATACGGTTGCAGAACTTCTAGAAAACTTAGTGCAGACACTTGAAAATAGCACTCTTCATATCTATTACATTTTGAGGTTAGTATTTATCTTCTAATTCATTTCAATTAAGGTCTTAATCAATTCAAATCTACTATATTCTTCATCCTTTATTCAGGATTGTAAGACTTTCTTCTTTCTTCTTATTTCCGATCGATTTATACATTTGTGCATTAACCATTTTCTTATAGTTGATCAAAGTGGATCTTTCCTTGGTGAAATTTGAGGCTAGGAAGGGGATCTTATCTTCTCCTCAATACTATCAACATCAACAACATCTTCCATCTTACATTTTACACCACACATTATATAAATTACATTTTTATATCTTATATTTTGGTGAACCCGCGATAGACAACTTTTTTTTTTTGGTGTTAGATTTACATTTCATGCTAGATCTTGAATACATATTAGATTAGCCTTCTTTTATGTTCTTTCATTTACATTTTCTTATTTTATTTCATTTACATTTCATTGGTGTATGAGCTTTACTACCTCTAGTCCTACTTATAACATTCTGGTTAGAAGAAGTTGCAGACTTATGGGTTCCTTTGATCTTGAGTATTCCTCTCCTTTCCTTAGGATCCCATATGAAAATTTGATCACTCATGATTCCAATCCTCATACAGAGCATAACTCTTCTCACTCATCTCATGATGAGGATGATGCTTTAAGAGTTCCTCCTGAACAAGTCCAAAAACTATCAACTGAACTTGATAAAATGGTAAATTGGCTTATTCAAGAAAACCAAAATCAAGATTCTATTCAAGCTATAGAGGCTCTTAATAAATTCCTTCATGATAGTGATCAAGGTGTTAATCTCTTGTGTGGTATTACTCATCTTGTGCATTTAAATGTTAAACCTTTAGCTCGAGAAGCTCAAGATTTAGGATTTACTCCTCCTATCACTAGTGTGGGACCTTCTTTGGTTCCTTTACCTAGTAATCCTACTTACACTCCTCCTTTAGTGACTACATCTATTACATTTTCCAATCCTCTAACTTTGAATCTTCCACTTCTAGCTCTTCCTATGAGTGTTCCACCGGTGTCTTTAACTACCTCACAACCTTCATAACATAGTGTTCCTTTTTCTTATTCCAATCCTCTTCCAACTGTGGTTCCAAATGTTCCACCAGTTGTGTCTTATATTCCTGCTACTTCATACACTTTTCCTAGTGTTCCTAATGTTTCTATACCACCTATTTCTTCTAATTATTCCACAATCATTAGTTTGGATCAAATTGTGTCATCTTTACAACAACAACTTGCATCCTTAACTCAATCCAAGTTTAGCATTCCTACATGTGACGTGGGTAGTCCTTTATCCCTAGACATTATTTGTCCTCCTGTCCCTCAACACTTTGATATGCCTCGCCTTGAGAATTACAATGGTAAGGGAGATCTTGTCACTCATGTTAAAACATTTCAAATCCTTTGTATTGATTATTCTCATGCCCATAGGATTTTGGCTAAGCTGATTGCTAGGACTTTTCATGATAAGCCCTTGCAATGGTTTTTTTCTTTACCTCCTTATTCTATCGATTATTTTCCAAAACTTGCTAATACCTTTATTCAAGAGTTCCAAAATAACATTGGTCCACAAGTTTCCTTAACTGATTTGATGCATTATAAAAAGAATACTAAGGAAAATTGACTAAATTTATTGGTATATTTAAGCATTTGTATGCTCAAATTTCTTATCTTGTTCCAGATATTGATATTCAACATATGTTTATTTCAAATTTGCAAAAGGATATTAGAGATAAGATTATGCTTACTAAATTTACTTATTTTCAACAACTTTGTGCAGTGCTTCATCATTATCAATTACAAGTGATTCAATTTGACAGCAACACTCCAATGGCTCCTATTCCAGTTGATAGGAGTGATGCTGCTCCTAATCCCAACAAGTTTCAGAAGCCTAACAACTATGTCAAAATAAATAAACAAGCAAATGTAGTTGTTGATCAAGTTGATGTTGCATCCCACAATGCCACTTCTGCATCCACTACTTTTCATTTAAATCGTACGTTTACTCCTCTTTCTGAATCTTTACATTCTATTATGAGTAAATTGTTAAGTTCTAATATGATTAATTTTCCTCCTATTCAACCTCTTCTCCCTACTATGATGGCATCCAAATATTTTGATCCTAAAGCCTTTTGTCAATATCATCGTCAGCATGGTCATGATACTGAGAAGTGTTATTCTCTAAAGCATAAGGTTCAAGACTTAATTGATTCTAATGCTTTATCTATTGATAATTTTTATGGTTTTGGGAACAAATATGTCTCTCCTCCTAATCAAAACCTCTAAATTTATACGAATCCTTTACCTATACATGATACTAATACCATTGTTCAATCGTCTTCTGTGGATATTGTTTATGATTCAAAGTTGGATGATCTCAACCATATTGTTAATCATGTGGAGTATGTTGTTTCATCTCAAAATATTGTTCAAGATCCTTTGCCTCCACCTCAACTTCAAGTTCAACCTCAATTTAAACCTTCAAAAAAACCTAAGGATAAAATACCTTGGGAACTCTCAATCACCTTTGATGATTTTGAGACCATTAAAGCTCTTGATGGTCCCCTCTACATTTATGATAGGATTTCTAAGATACTTACGTGTGCTTGTCTTGTTGATCCTACTTCTTTAGTCAATTTCATCACTGAAGAAAATAATTTTATGAACTTACAATGTCATTATTATGATACATTTGATGTTTGGATTCAAACTTTTAATGGTTTTCTTTATCCATCATTTGGTTCTATTACCTTACCTATTGAACTTTGTGGTAAATTTGTGGACACTACCTTTGTTGTTGTCCCTACTTTTGATCAATTTCAAGTTAAGCTTGGTTTGCCTTGGTTGACTGTCATGCATGTCATTTCTTCTCCTATCCATAAGTGTATTAATTTCATTCATGATAAAGAGGTGAAAATGATTGATCATAGTTTATATCAACCTTTTAGGCCTAGGGATTATGCTACCCTTGAATTCTTTTGGCCTTCATTACCTAATTCATGTTCTTCTCAACCTGATAACCTTTTTTGTTCGTATCAAGCCTATAAACATCGCAAGATTCTTGAGTTAAGCATGCCTCAGATTGATCTTAACCATGGTATTATGCCTATGCTATCTATACCTCCTTTATCCATTGCTTCTAGTTATGTTAATCAAACTCCTAGTATCACTTTTTATCCTACTGAGAGTCCTACTAATCCTCCTATAGAACTTGTGAAGGAACCAGTTGTTCCTCCTAGTTCTCAACATATTTCAAACAAGAAAAAACGTAATAAATCTGCCAATGAACGTCGTAAGAAGTGTTAAGATAATGCTAGGGCCCATGCCTCTGTTCTTCAAAATTCTTTACCTTCTTTTGACCAGCCTATACATGATGTGTTGGAGGAATTTAATGTTAATAATGATGTTAAGATGAATAATTATGATGACTTTATTCGCATCTTAGAATCTATTTCAATTAATCTTGATGAGGAAGATACTCTTGATGGTCCTATTGATGCCAATGATGAATATGAGACGATTGATCTTGATACTGATTTACCTCATATTCTTTCCACACAACTGATAATTAAACCTAGTATCGAGCATCATGATTCTCAAGAGGACCCTTGTTTGGAATTGTCTATTATTCCTACTATGTTGGATATAGTCCCTCTTGAGATTTTCCCACCTTCCCTAAATGATATAAACCGAGATGGGGAGAGTAGGTGATGCGCTTGATTGGATTGTCCTTCAAGGTAGCCTTTTATGTGTTTGCATTTTTTATTGTGCTTCTCCTATAATATATTTGCTAAATTTTTGTTAGATTCTTTTATACGACCCATGTTACTTTGTTGGTGCAAGGTGATAAAGGAATTGAACCTGTTGTACAATTCCTCTATATATATCTCTATTATTCTATATGTATTTTTTCATGGTATGTTGTACCTATGCTATTGTTCGTAAATGTTTTCCTTGTGTAATCCACTTGGATTTGCAACATGTTAGCACTGATTCTTTTCGGTCTCCATGTTGTGGTTCAAAAAGAATCTTCTTCGTAACTCTTGTGTTTTCTTTCCTCCATTTTGATTTTAGTTCTACTTTCTTTGGGAATGATATCAATTCATTTGCAATAATATCATATCTATATATACATATTATCTTATGATCATACTGACCCCATGGTAGGTAGATCCCTTCTGTGTTCTCTATATTTTTATGTGGTATTTCCCTTGATTTGTCTTCTCTTGGGGGCATATCATAGTGGAAACATAATCAGTGGAGTTGTTTATGTTTCTGTTAAAGTCATTTCTCTTGTTAAAGTGTTAGCAATGACTTTAACGTGGGGGAATACGCTCTACTCACCTTTTTGCACACACGCACTTTCAAAATATTTTCAAAACTTAAAACTTTTCTCCCTTTATGGACTAGAGACTAATCCTTGAAGCATGGATTTTTACCTTATACGATCTCTTGATCCCTCCTGTTTCAATTTACAATGTTTTGATCCCTTAAAGACGGAAGGTGTCCTTAAGACTGGATCTTCCTATATATTGACTTTGCTCTTTTTGAATAGAATATTCCTAAGAGTAAAACCTTGATGGGTTGACTAGTGAGTAGCCACATTCACTAGGAGGTTCAACTCCATCTTTCCAATTACAATTTTTCCTTGTGTGATTCACAATGGGACATAAGTTCTCATTGGGCAAGGTAATCACACCTTCTCTCTTTTTCTCTTTGACTAGTGATGTCTCTCCTATCGTGATCTTAGGGTTGATAAAGACTTAAGCCCCTGGGGGCTTGCAGATTCCTTTGTCCCTTTTGATTTCAATAATATTATATGTTCTTTATGATCTCCTTTACCAAGAGTTTGCATCAGGTCCATACTCTTGCTAAAGTGGGGGCTAAATGTATGGTCGAAAAATGGAAGCACTTCCATTTTGGACTAGTTTAGCCCTTTTAGTAAGTGGTTTGGGGTCATTTAAAGTGCCTTTAATGGGTCTCTGACTTGGATCTAGCTTTTACCCCTATTTTTCCCCCTTTTCTACTTCTATCCGGCCTATTTCTGGCACCCTAATCTGCAAATTTGAGTTCCTTGACCTCAGGGTCAAGGTCAACCTTGACCATGACCTAGGTCAAGGTTGACCTCTACCCTAACCTAGGTCAAGGTCGACCTTGACCCTAAACCAAGGTCCAAATTTTAGGTTTCCAGGGTTTCTGGATGTCAGGCTTCGAAAATATTTAATTCCTACTTTCGGGTCAGCTGTTTCGGTCTTCGAGGAAATGACCCTTGAAATTATATTTAATATAGGTTCACTTCTAAGGGTATAGGTCTAATTGGAATTTAATTCTCCTATGTGGTCCTCTCTAGAAGATTGTGCCCTAGATTGGTATATAAGGAAGCCTTCTCCTCTCATTTTCTCTAACCATGAACCAAGCATAAGCACGAACAATATAAGACAACTCTATGCATGATCTATTGAAGAAAGCATCTACTATCAAGATTTCAAGCATTCAAAGACATTCAAGCATTCAATTCATCAAGGAGATCCATTGGTAGCCATTGAAGGATTCAAGATCTATGGAGACCTCTTGTTGAAGCGTTCACCATCCAAATCCATGCAAGCCTCTTCTTATTCTAAGATCCATTAAAGATTGGTGTTGAAGATCTATAATAAATTGATTTGAGACATCCTACGTTCTACATTCTACATTCATTTGGTGCATACATACTTGTAGATCAAAGGATTCAAATCTGCCACAAGGGTTTCTATACAAGAAAGGTTAGTTGGTTTATTTTCTTTGTTTATTTATGCAATTTCAACTATACTTTAAGGTTAATTCCAAAATTGGGGTTTGACCAAGGTAGGTACAAGTTCGAGATAGCAGATTCAAGTGCAGATCTTGATACCCTTTTCGGCAAACTTTCAGGATCCAGAAACAGATTTTCCTTTGGATTGTGCAGGTCAAGGTCAACTTTCTATTTTGGGTCAGAATTGACATTCTATTTTGGGTCAAAATCAACATTCTATTTTGGGTCAAAATCAACATTCTATTTTGGGTCAAAATTGACTTGAGCCAGATCTAGAAAAGATTTCTAGGTTTTCTCCATCTCTACGTTTCTGTTTCCGATCCGGTTGCAGAACTTCTGGAGACTCAATGCAACCACCTGAAAATAGCACTCTTTAGATCTATTACATTTTGAGGTTATTATATATCTTCTAATTCATTTCAATTAAGATCTTAATCAATTCATATCTACTATATTCTTCAACCATTATTTGGGATTGTAAGACTTTCTTCTTTCTTCTTATTTCCAATCGATTGATGCATTTGTGCATTAACCATTTTCTTATGGTTGATCGAAGTGGATATTTTCTTGGTTAAATTTGAGGCTAGGAAGGGGATCTTATCTTCTCCTCAATACTATCAACACCAACAACATCTTCCATCTTACATTTTACACCACACATTTATATACATTACATCTTTATATCTTACAATATATATATATATATATATATATATATATATATATAAGTCTTCATGGGCTCTATGTGATCCAAGTATCGAGCCTTAGGCACATCATACACACAAACCTCCTATGAAGTGCATCTAAATCTCCAAGCCTCTCGATGAACATCTACACGTGTCAACCAATTGGGATTCCAAGCCGCTCTACAAAGGTGTTCTCCCCTTCAAACCCTAAGAGTGTGACATGTGTCCTCATAGACACCCACATTCATGGGAACCCACTAACGTGTATTAAATAAATATGCCACCACATAGAAAATCTCATGGCTAATGATACTTCCAACAACTATCCAGTATGTATATTTCTATTATCCCACACAATCATGGTTATTCTTTCTTAAGTCATGATGGTTATTATTTAAACCCCAACTAGAAAATATGTTGGGAATGGAAAATGGAGAATACACACTTTTCCATAGCATGGGAGATCAAGAGATTCATGTTTGATATTTTGGCATGTCGATCGATTGTAATAAAATGTGATCATTCTATAATCAAAACAGCCAAAGATTATTCGATAAAATTGAGGGGGACTATTCTAAATAGGAGGTTGGAACATTGGACTCTTGTTTAGTGAGTTAGGAAATATTTGTAAATCTATAAATGTTTTAATTTTTGAGAACAAGACTTTATAGCTTTTCCACCAGAAGTGTATACTGTGACATTTGTATTCTAGGATATACTCTTTGTACCATCCTAAAATGTTAGCACCGATTATTGGACATCTTTTAGGACCTATTGTGTTGGATTATATAGGTTATTTTCTTAATTAATTAAATCATATTCATTTATTAATTAATTCACCTATTACTTTTTTCACTTAAGCTAAACTTAGGCTCATTAATAATTAATTATTATTAATTATTGATTCTTTCCTCTTAGGTTTTTTCCCTTTTAGGCTTTCGGTATCCTTTATAAGGATTCTCTCATTGTAATTTTAATAAGATCTTTGCATTATTTTTTTTCACATAAATATGATTCCTATTTTTTGGATCATTGAATTGTGGCCTCCATAGCTTTTTGCTTCTCTCTTTCTGTAACAGGTTTGCATGCAGGTGATTCTTGGGAGCTATAGAGTTGATTTTTCCTCAAATCCAATATGGTATCAAAGCTCCAAATATGCATGCCCATGTTCTCTACATGAGAGATTTTGGGCCTTGTTTTTCAGATCTATGTTTTTCAGAAGTTTTTTTGGTGATTTTTTGGTGTTCTTGAGTGAACCTATTTTGGGAGCACTTTAGGCCAAAATGAACCTCACTGTCATGCTCAAAAGGCCTGAAACCCTATATTTTCATATAAGGTTTGTCAATTTTGGCCTTCAAGAGCTTTTGAGGCAAAAAAAATGATTTTAGGGTCGTATGACCTCAAAAAAACAAATTTAAAAATCAAAATTTTAACCACTACTGGCAGTTATTTTCAACTGTCAGCTTACCAAACCCACTACGGTCACACAAACTACCATCATCCTGGTCCCTGTCAGCCTTATCCATGATCGAGAGTCTCCCAACGGCCACCAATCTTCCACCAGCACCTCAACCCTGCCGCTGCTCAGCCAGAGCACCACCATAGTGCAACTAGGTTCAATTTTTTTTGCCTTCTAGAGTCCTATCATTGTTTTGGCCATATCTGGAACAAATGGAGGCATTTTGGGGAAAATGAGATATCAGCAGAAAGGTCTTTATGATTTATTTCTTGCATCTTTCATGTTCTTTCCATGAGACTTTGCATACCACACAAGCCCTGGATCTATTTTAAAATTAACCCTATCGAGAATAGGATGAACTAGGTCAGCCTTGTCCTAGACAAGGCTGACCCAATTTGGCCTAGTCCTTGGGAATTAATTTTAATTTGGATCTGGGCCCAATGCAGGGGTGTTTTATTTCCTGGTCTCAGTTTTGGTTGGCCTAGAAACTTTGGGACTTAAAATGAGTATAAAAGGGGGTCTTCTCCTCTCATTTTGACATCACTATCTATATGCAAAATACCTGCATAATCTCAAATTCAAGAGAAATTAATTGATCAAGTGAAATAAATAAAGCATTCAAGTTATTCAATTGAAGTGGTGGATTCAAGATTTGAAGGCAAGTATCCAATTGAATATCTCCAAGTCTCCAATTCTTCTTCCATTCAAGAAAAGGAAATCTTCTCTCATTGATGCAAATTTCTCTCCTATGGTGGCTAAGTATAGAAATTTTCAAGCAAGCAAGAAGATCCATTCCTCTTCTCCCTTCAAGATTTCAAGCATACACTTATTAAAGATCTAGAATTTGTCAAGTGTAGATCCATTTCATTTGTGAATGTGTCATTGATTCTATAACGCATTCCAAACATACAAGCATCCTTATAGAATTGACTAATTTCTACATCCATCCATGAGGGTTTTTCATGCAAGGTAAATTTAACATTTATCTTGTTTACATTACTTTTCTATTTCATTTCAAGGTTAATTCCTATATAGGGGCTTGACCAAGAAAATCCCCTTTCCACAACAATTTCCCCTTCTTATTATGTGCAGGGAAACATTTTTGGAAATTTGGATCCATGATTTAAGAGATACAGAACCAATAGTCGATCCTCAATATAATTTGTCAGATTTTGAGTCTCTAGGGAAAGGCTGACTTGAGTTGGCATAGTCCTAGGAATCTATAAATTTCACAGTCAGAAGATACAGGTACTAGGGTTCCAGATCCAAAACAATTTCTGATTCAGACAGGTATGTGGTAGTCATTTCTAGATCTGAAGTTTAATCCTCCTCTCCTAGATTCAATGTGAGTTCATTCTTTTTCTTTTCATCTTGCACTTACTTCCATGAAATAGATTCGATATCAAATTTGGTTAAATATAATTTCATTTGTCATAGTTTGCATTCCTTTGATAGTATTTCATATCATTTTACATATCATATACATCTTAATATAAAAGGAACTCAATACCCAATACTCCATCTTCAAATCTAGATCTAACATTAGCATCCCTTCATCATTTTTGGTTTTTCTAATCTGGTTTGGGTTTGAGGGTGAAACCTTTTGGGGTGTTCCTAATGAAACATATGATATACCCCTCTCATATCTGTGAGTGCGTAAATGGGTACCTGTTAGATGGACACAAACACTTCAATAGATCATTGTTTTAGCAATATAGGGTTAGTAAAAGCATGAAAAACACATAAAACCCTCTAAAGGCGACCTATTGCCT
>MU225537.1:6003402-6031693 GCA_018584345.1 Thuja plicata
ATCTTTTGTTTGGTACTCCCCATTGATTTGATTGATAATTAGTTGGGAGTCACCATAGATGTGTAGCTCAACAATTTTCCATTCTATGGCGAGCTTGAGGCCATTAACCAGTGCTTCATATTCTGAGTGAATATTCCTACATAGCATTTCTCACCATTTATTATGTTACATTTTGGTGAACTTGACTTAGTTCAATTCCATTCTAATTTTGGTTTTAGATCTCTTTTATATGCATGCTAGTTAGATCATATATTTCTTTGTATGCATTCTGTTAGTTAACATTTACATTACATCATAGTTTCATGCTTAAATTTGATATTTAAATTTTCTTAGATTGCATATTTCTTTTAAATTGTAATTCATTTCTCTTTCCTTTCATTCCCTTGTGCATGAGATTCATCACTTTGAGTTCAACCTATGTCATTCTAGTTATAAGAAGTTGCAGACTTATGTGTTCCTTTGACCCTGAACCCTCCTTTCCTAGGAATCTAGATCAAACCAACATGCATTTTAGTGATCCCAATCCTATCATGGAGAATAAATTTTCTCATTCTTCACATGATGAAGAAGAAGCATTCAGGGTTCCTCTTATTAAAGTCCAAAAACTTTACCATGAATTTGAGAATTTTTAACATTGGCTAGGTCAAGAAAACAATAATCTTGAAGCTCTTTTCCTTGTATAAATCTTAAGGAAACTTATTCACAATGATGAACATGGTGTTAACCTCTAGCATATTATTTATCATCTTATTGATGCCAATATCAAACCTATTAGGGATTGTGCTCAATAATTTGGCTATACTCCACCCACTATAAGTGTTGAGACCTCTTTGTCTATCTCTGCTTCCATCTCTAGTGTGTCCACTTATGCTTCACCTATCATAAAAAATTCAATTCAAACTTCCAATCCAACACATTTTATTCTTCCTAATCCTAATGCTCCTTCTATCCCTTCAATTGTGTCACGTGTTTCATTACCTTATTCCATGCCTACTTATTATAGTGTTCCTTTTTCATACTCAACCATTCCTTCAATTTCCAGCAATGATCCTAACATTTCTCATGTTTCTCCTCCCACCATCCCTTCTAAAAATTCTACCATTAATAGATTGGCTCAAATTGTCTCTTGTTTGCAACAACAAATTTATTTCAAGACTCAATCCAAGTTCAACATTCCTACTTGTGATATTTATAGTCCTTTGTCTTTGGATATTATCTGTATTGTTATCTCGCAATATATAGAGATTCCACATCTTGAGACTTATAATGGTAAGGGTGATCCAGTGAATTATGTTAAAAAATTTCATACCTTGTATAGTAATTTCTCTCATGACCATAGTTTCATGGAAAATTTGTTTGCTAGAACCTTTTGAGAAATCCTTGCAATGGTATTATTTCTTTCCTCCTTATTCAATAGATTCTTTCCAAAAACTTGCTAATGCTTTCATTGAACAATTTCAAAATAACATTGGTCCTAAAATTTCTCTAAATAATTTAATGCATTGTAAACAAGGTGTTAAAGAAAAATT
Organism: Thuja plicata; assembly: GCA_018584345.1. Classification (NCBI taxonomy): domain Eukaryota; kingdom Viridiplantae; phylum Streptophyta; class Pinopsida; order Cupressales; family Cupressaceae; genus Thuja; species Thuja plicata. The sequence goes on from MU225537.1 coordinate 6,004,932, forward strand.
TAGTGATTTCATTGGTAGATTTAAGCATTTGTATGCTCATATTTCTTATCCTATGCTTGATGTTAATGTACAACACATTTTTATTGCTAAATTATAAAGTCATATTAGAGATAACATACTTATTTTTGAATTCTCTTCATTTTCACATTTGTGTGCAGTGCTTCATCATTATCAACTACAAGTGAGTCAATTTGAGAGCACCACTCCAATGGATTTTATTCTTGTTGATAAGAGTGATGTCACATCCAATTTCAACAAGTTTTAGAAATCAAACAACTACATCAAAATCAACAAATCATCCAACACTGTTGATGAACAAGTGGCAGAAAAATCCAAAGGTGTGGCTCCTTTGTCGTATATTTTTAAACCTAATTGTAATTATACTCAACTTTCTGAATATTTGCATAATGTGATGTTGAAGTTAATTAATGCTAATGTGTTAACACTTCCTCCTATAAAACCAATTGACGCATCTAAACCTCAATCCAAATACTTTGATCCCAAGTCTTTTTGCCAATATCACCATTAGCCTGGACATGATACTAAAAAGTGTTTTTTTCTTGAAGAGTGTTATCTATGATCTTATTAATTCTAAGGCTATATCTGTTAGAATAAATGAGAGGGGGGTGAATTAGTGGCCTCAAAAATATTCCAATAAATTAACCCAAAAATTTATTACCACAATTATAAGCCTCTAGTTATCTCCAGTCCTACAAGATGAATGCCCTAAAAAAATCTTATCAAATAACTACTACCTAGAGTTCACTGTTAAACCTTATTCTTTATCTTTACCAATTAGCAATCTATCATTTACCAAAATACAGTAAATAACTTAGTGTATACCGATCAATCCGGTTTTAGTAATGTCTAAAGAAAAACATGAAAGCAATGACTCATAAACACATTTGACACATGGATTTTTAACATGGAAATCTTGTTAAGGGAAAAACCATTTGGGACCGGTAACCAAAAAATTTCACTCTTCTAAAGTGAGCTCGGTGAAGATCCAACCCTATTAAAGGTTACAAACACACTTTTAAGTGCGACCTTGTTAGAGGATTTATAACTAATAGTTAATCACTTGATATCTAGCATTTCACTATGCTATCTTCATGAATTAACCTTTTGATACTCCATGGGATGTATCTCAATATATAAAGGATTTGTTTAGATCCTGCTCGGTTAAGAGACTTCTCTAATTCAATGGTTAAACTAAAATAGTATATGATCTGTTTATATAAACAACTATACTTTGTAGATGTTTAGATCTATTGTAATCTCATAATACCTTTCTCATTAATGTCTCTATTCAATACCTTTTCTCCACTTCTTTCTTCTCAATTATGTTGTGCTTCTCTATTGTTCGGTGTCCGTAGAAATATTAGCTTTGTTCTTCATCTTGATTGATCAGGACTGTGTGAAGTCTTTCACCAGTTTCTCTTTAGCATCCTCTTCTCTATTCACCCCTAATTCATAATGAATTATCTTGTCTTTTTATAGACATGATTTCACCATTTTTAAGTCCTTGACTTTCTTGTTTCTTGGTGTGATCTGCAATTCTTTCCTTTCTTTCTTTAAATATTTACTTCAATTTTATCCCGTAGATTTCTCTTAGACAACTGGAATAAAATAGCTTTAAATCTCTCACTTATCTTTGTCTTTTAACTTTTCGACGAAAATAATACTAACAATCAGTTAGCTCCATATTTAGCTCTTTCCAGCTAAGTCTTTTGTCATTTCTGAACTTCAGTTCTTTTCAGTGTTCAACTCTTTGTTAGCTTCGGTCTTGACTTCAGTTGTCCTCGGGCATCTCTGACCATCGGGGTTGTCTGTCCATCGGGTAACACTATGATTCTGCTTGTCGACAATGCTTGTTTAGATTTCGTGCTTGGGTATCACTCTAACTTTCCTCTTGGGGTTCTCTATCCATCGTGGTGCACTGACCGTCAGTGTTTTTTGTCACTTTGGTGAATACTAAACTTTTATGCATTACTGATAGCATAACCTATATATTTTTGGTTATTTGAAGTCTTTGACACTATATATATAACCAATCAAATTATATCAAGTTGAGATCAATGACAATACAATACATTAACTGATTTAATGTATTGCATTAACTTTTTGCAGCTCAGTGATCATCAACTTAATATCTTCAAACATTCAATCAGTTATAGTTCATCAATCTCTCCCTTTGGCTTTGATGGAAACACACTACATTACTACTAATACAATATGAAATATATCATTTTTAGTTCATCAATCTACCAATCTTATTGTACTATAACCAATACAAATTTCTGGCTCTCGGTAAGCTCACATAGCTTAGATTTGGTTCTTGCAGAGTACTTTCTTCAATATTCAATCCCTTCACTTGGATAGATGTAGCAGCTTCTGAATTAGTCTTTTGATGCTCTCTCCCTTTGACTATTCCTCTCCTTGATCATCTCCTTTTCCTTTGATAGCAATATAGAGTACTCTCTCCCTTAAGTCATTTCTCCCTCATGATACTTCTCTCCCAAGTCATCTCAAGTCATCTCTCCCTTAGGATAATTATGATGGATATTTCATATGTAATCTCTCCCTTTGGATATTCTCTCCCTTACAGGTTACATCTCTCCCTTTGACAATAATGCCAAACTATATCCTTTCACCTTTTTATAATATACTCCTTGAATTTCATTATCCATCAGCAATATAATGACTCTGGTGTTTGGTGCAGATATGTACCTTGTTATGTCCTGATGTATCTTTGCAATCCATCTTTTTGCTTGCATCAACATGAATGATCTTCTAGAATTAAGTGTAGGCTGATGCAGCCTTCTATTCGGCTTACTGACTAATAGACAAGGGTCAAAACCCTAGTCTCTTCTCAGGTACTCAAATGTATCTTTAGGTAATGGCCTTGTGAATATGTCAGCTAATTGTTCCTTGGATTGAACATATTCCAGTATCACATCTTTCTCTTGTACTTTCTCTTAAGTAATGATACATGATATCAATATGCTTAGTCTTAGCATGCATGACTAGATTCTTAGAAATGTTTATTGCACTGGTATTATCACAATAGATAATCACTGTTTCAAGAATTTGCATGTTCATACCTTCTAGTAACTATTTGATCCATGTAATGTTAGACCAATTTGTAGTAGCAACCACATATTCTACTTCTATAGTAAATTTTGAGATGCATCCTTGCTTCTTACTAATCCATGTGACAAGTCTGTCATCCATGAAGAATGCTCCTCCAGTTGTGCTCTTTCTATCATCTAAGTTTCCATCCCAATCAGCATCTGTATAGACTTGAAGCTCAAATTTGCCTTCTCTTTTATACCATAATCCATATTCCTTGGTGTTCTTTAGATATCTCAAAATTCTCTTGACAGCAATCATGTGTGATTCTTTGGGATTTGCAGAGAATCTTGCAACTATTCCAACTGCATGTGTTATATCTGGTCTAGTATGAACAACATGCATTATTTTACCAATCATTGATCTATAAAAGGTCTGATGTACCTCATTTTATTTATCTTCTTTTGTCAGCTTACATCCGGTTGCCATAGGTGTTCCAACTAGCTTGGAATCTTCCATCTTGAATATCTTCAACACTTCTTTGATGTATTTAGATTGTGTGATACATATGCCTACATCCTATTGAAGAATCTGTAGACCAAGAAATAATTTGATCTCCCCAAACATTGACATCTCAAACTCTTTGCTCATTTCATTAGAAAAATATTTACATAGCATATCATTACCTCCAAATATGATATCATCAACAAATATTTTAGTAATCAGAATATTATCATCAGAATCTTCTTTTAAGTATGGATTGCTATTTTCACTTGTTCTTACAAATCCTATGGTTATGAGATAGGAGTGAATTCTTTCATACCAGGCTCTAGGTGCTTTTTTCAATCCATACAAGGCTTTGTGTAGTCTACAAACCATTTTTCTCTTGTTAGGATCAACAAACCCTTCTGGTTGTTCAATGTATACCTCTTCTTCTAGTATTCCATTTGGGAATGCAGATTTGACATCCATTTGGTATACCTTGAATCTTTTAAATGTAGCATAAGCAAGTAAAATTCTTAATCCTTCTAGTCTAGCAATGGGTGCAAAGGTTTCTCCATAGTCAATACCTTCTTGTGCATACCCCTTGCATAATAATCTTGTTTTATTCCTTATGACTTCTCCATTATCATTCAGCTTGTTTCTAAATATCCATTTGTAACCGATGAAATTCTTGTCATTTGGTCTAGGTACTAATGTCCATGTTATGTTCTTCTCCGTCTATTCTATTTATTCATTCATAGCACTGACCCATTCTTCATTTTCAAGTGCAGCGTTAACAGATTTAGGCTAAAAATCACAAATTAAACATCTAGTGTTCAGTGACTTACTTCTAGTTCTCATTCTAGCCTTCTTGTCTCCTATGATCTGGTTCTATGGATAATGTCTTCTGACATACTTGGCAAGTATTGGTTCATCTCTTTGTTTATCATTTTGATCATCATCTTGACTATCATTCTGATCATCATTGCTTAGAACATGATTTTGAGCAATTCCCTGATTTTGGTATTTGTAGCCTGATGCTTGGGTGCAATGTTCTATTGTTCAGAGAAATAAACTATTGCTCAGGTAGAGTGTCAGGTTCTTCAGTGTAAACAAACTTTTTGTAGTCTTCTAGTCCTTTTCTTCTTTCCTCATCATTTTTCTTTCCATATTCATCTATTCTGATATTTGCACTTTCAATAATTTTGTTAGAGGACTTGTTGAGACATTTATAAGCCTTGTTCTTGGTTGAATACCCTAGAAAGATCCCTTCTTCTCTTTTGGAGTCAAGCTTTCCATTTCTATCTTCTTTCAAAATATAACATTAACATCTAAATATTCTAAAGTAACTTACATTGGGTGTATAACCATACCATAGTCGATAAGGTGTCTTATTTGTGTCTTTCTTCAATTGTACTTTGTTCAATGTGTAGACAACAGTACTGATAGCTTCCCTCCAAAATGTTTGAGTGATGCTTTTCTCGATAATCAGTTTTCTTGCACAATTAACAATGGATCTATTTCTTCTTTCAGCAGTCCCATTTTGTTGTGGTGTTCTTGGTGCAGAAACCTGTCTTTTAATTCCATGGTCATTGCAAAATTTAGTGAATTCATCATAAATAAATTCTCCTCCTCTATCTGATCTTAAGCATTTCAATTCCTTACCACTTTTTTTTTCTACCATAGCTTTATACCATTTAAACATTTTGAATGCTTCTGATTTTTCTTATAAGAACATAACTGTCATCATTCTAGAATAATCATCAACAAAGAGAATGAAATATCTATCACCATAGTAACTATTTGTTCTCATGGGTCCACATAGATTAGTATGGATGAATTCTATAATAGAATTAGATGTATGGGTTTTTCTCTTGAAACTAGACTTTGTCATTTTACCTTTTTGACAGTTCTTACACATGATATGCTCAGGCTTTGACATGCTTGATAAGCCTCTTACTTTCCTTTTATTGCTTATCTTAATCATGTTGTCAAAATTCACATGACATAATCTCTTATTCCACAACCATATGTCTTCATTTCTAGCCATTAAACAAGTGGTTTTAATATCATTAAGATAGAAAAGGTTACCTTTTGTCTGTTCGACAGTTCCGATCAACATTCCTAATTCAATAAAGATCTTTTCCTTCTTGTTCTCAAATGCTACTACTCGGTGACTTGTGTTATTCAGCTTTGAACCACTCAATAGATTATAATTAAGTCATTTTACCTAGTATGAATTTTCACATTTGATCAGGTTATTCAACATTATGGTTCCTTTACCTTCAACTGGACAAGGTGAGTCATTACCCAATCTTACCGAACCACCATTATAAAACACAAAAGTTTCAAACTTTTGTTTATCACTGGTCATGTGGTGAGTGTAGCCACTATCTATAATCTAGACATCATTCATACTAACCTTAGATATGTGTGAAGTCTCTACATACCTTTCCTCTTCATCTAAATCATCCTTCATTGCTACAAATACCATCTCAATGTCTTCATTAGATTCAGTGTTAGTATCTCAAGCTTTGTTCTCAGCCAGGTAACAAGCTTTCTTCTCTTTGTCCTTGTAGTCTCAGGTATCTTTTCTGTTAGATTTTCATTTGCTTCAGTAATCTCTATTATCACTTCTATCAAACTTGTTTTCATATGATCTGTCATTACTTTTGTCATATTTTCTTTTGTTAGGACATCTAGCAGCAAAGTGTCCAATCTCTTTACAATTAAAACATACAAGTGGTAATTTACCTTTGTATCTACCTTTGCCTCTCTACAATCTTCTATCCATAAGTGCTTCAATCTCATCAAGATCTTGCTCATCACTATCACTTTCACTATCATTTCTCATAGTGTGTTTATGACTTGACTTACTAATTTTTAAAGAAGATTTGAATGTAGACTCAATAGATGGTAAGACAATGTTATCAAAGTTATTCACCTTAAATGAAATTAGTCTACCAACCAAACTATCTAGAGTGAAATTATTGTTTTCTACTGCTCTCATTTCTTGTATAGCAGATACTCTAATAGCATATACAGGCAGTAAGGTTCTTAGGATTTTACTTACCACTATTTCTTCTTCAAGTACACTTGTAACTCCTCGGATAGAATTGACTACCTCTTTTATTCTGCAGTTGTACTAAGTGATCTTCTCTCATTCTTAAGTCATCAAATTTACCTCTTAGGCTTTTAGCCTTAGATCTTAGTACATTAGCATCTCCTCCATGTATTAGCTTCTATTTATCTCACATTTTCTTTGCAGAAGTGCAGGTTTTGACATCTTAAAATTCAGCATCAGAGAGTTAGGAAGAAAGTTCTATCATTATAGAATTATGCTCATGTTTTTTTCTTAACTGCTCAAGTGTGTGAGGTCATGTAGGCAACACATATTCAGTATCTAAGTATTGAGTAACATCATTTCCAATACCTGATAGGTGGAGTCTTATCCTACTTTTCCATGATGCAAAGTTGTCCTTGGTCAACTTAGGCACATACCATTTTCTCAACTTGTGATCTTTTTCTTGAGTTGTTAAACTCCCTTTCTAAGCACACAAGCTCTGATAAGAATTTTTAGAATAACTGAGAGGGGGGTGAATTAGTGGCCTCAAAAATATTCCAATAAATTAACCCAAAAAATTATTACCACAATTATAAGCCTCTAGTTATCTCCAGTCCTACAAGATGAATACCCTAAAATAATCTTATCAAATAACTACTACTCAGATTTCACTATTAAACCTTATTATTTATCTTTATTGATTAGCAGTCTATCATTAACTGAAATACAGTAAATAACTTAGTGTGTACCGATCAATCTTGTTTTAGTAATGTGTAAAGCAAAACATGAAAGCAATGACTCATAAAAACATTTGACACTTGGATTTTTAACGTGGAAAACCTATTAAGGGAAAAACCACTTGGGACCTGTAACCAAAAATTTTCACTCTTCTAAAGTGAGCTCAGTGAAGATCCAACCCTGTTAAAGGTTACAAACACACTTTTAAGTGTGACCTTGTTAGAGGATTTATCACTAACAATTAATCACTTGATATCTTACATTTCACTATGCTATCTTCATGAATTAACCTTTTGATACTCCTTGGGATTTAACTCAATATATAAAGGATTTGTGTAGATCCTGCTCAGTTAAGAGACTTCTCTGATTCAATGGTTAAACTGAAACAGGATATGATATGCTCATATAAACAACTATACTTTGCAGATGTTCAGATCTATTGTAAGCTCATAATACCTTTCTGATCAATGTCTCTATTCAATTCCTTTGCTCCACTTATTTCTCCTCGGTAATGTTGTGCTTCTCTTTTTCTCGGTGTCCATAGAAAAATATTAGCTCTGTTCTTCAGCTTGATTGATCCGGACTGTGTGAAGTATTTCACCAGTTTCTCTTCAGCATCCTCTTCTCTATTCTCCCCTAATTCATAATTAATTATCTTGTCTCTTTATAGACATGATTTCACTATTTCTAAGTCCTTGACTTTCTTGTTTCTTTGCGTGATCCGCAATTCTCTCCTTTCTTTCTTTAAAGCTTTACTTCAGTTTTATCTTGTAGATTTCTCTTAGACAACTAGAACAAAAAATCTTTAAATCTCTCACTTATCTTTGGCTTTTAACTTGTCGATGAAAACAATACTAATAATCTGTTGACTCCATATTTAGCCCTTGCCAGCTAAGTCTTTTGTCATTTCTGAACTTCAGTTCTTTTCGGTGTTTAACTCATTGTTAGCTTTGATTTTGACTTCAATTGTCCTCGGGCATATCTGTCTGTCGAGGTTTTCTATCCGTCGGGTAACACTGTGATTCTTCTCATCGGTAATGCTTTCTTGAGTTTCTTGCTTGGGTATCACTGTGACTTTCCTCTCGGGGTTCTCTATCCATCAAGGTGCACTGACCGTTAGTGTTTTTTGTCACTTTGGTGAATACTAAACTTTTATGCATTATTGATAGCATAACCTTTATCTTTATGGTTCTTTGAAGTCTTTGAAACTATGTATATAACCAATCATATTATAGTTCATCAATATCTTTTGATGGTGACAATGATCAAGAAAACAAATTTGTGGTACATCCTAACCAAAACCTACAAATTTACACCAATTCTTTTCCATCTCACTCAACCAATACCATTGATCAACCTTCTTCTTCCCAAATCATTTATTATGATGACACAGTTATGAATCCAATCATGTTGTTAACCAAGTTGAGCAGGTCAAATCTAAACCTACATCCCATCCTTGCATTACCTTTTACCCTACTCAGAAAATTATCTCAAAGGTTAATGGCCTTCCTTTCCATAGCGCCCTTGCTAATCCCACTTGCATGGTGAATGTGATAACTGAAGAACATATTTATATTAAACAATTACAAACTAATTTTTATGATAAATATGATGTTAGGATTCAAACTTTTAATGGTTTCCTTTATCCTTCCCATGGTTCTATTTCATTCCCTATTGAAGTTGGTGGTAAAAATTAGATGTTCCTTCATTGTCAGTTCAACTTATGATCAATTTCAAGTCAAACTTGGTCTTTCTTGGCTTACCTCCATGAACGTCGTGGCTTCTCCTATCCATAAATGTGTTAAAATTTCCTCATAATGGAGAAATCATGATTACTAACCATAGTCTTTATCAGCCTTTTGTGCCTCATGACTTAGTTGACCTTGATTTCTTTTGGCCTTATATGCCTCAACCAAATCAAACCCATCACGGTCATCTCTTTAGATCATACCAGGCCTACAAGGTTCAAAATATTTGTGAACTTAGCAAACCTAATGATGTTCCATATCTTTTCCCTAGACACAGACTTATTCATACACCACCTATACCTCCTCTTCCTATTTCTTATACACATACTTCTCAACCCATCTCTCAACCTAGTATGGTTCCATCAGTTCTTCCTCATAAAGAATAAAAGGACCCAATGCGGATTGATCCTATCCCAACTCAAATTTCTATCAAGACCAAACGTAATTGGCATGATCATGATTTTTGTTGCAAGTATATTTCTAGAGCTCATAAATGTGCTTCTTAATTCCTTGTTTCACCTCGTACACCTCCTCGTGTTTCACTTGCCTTTGAAAACCCATGCTTGAGCCCATGGAGGAAGTGAATTTAAACAAAATAAAAAAGAACAAATATGAAAATGCAATTTGTATCTTGGATTCTATTACATTTAATCTAGATGAAGAAGATACTCTTGATGATGATGGTCTTAATGCTAAAAATGATATTCATGCTAGTGATTCTAATGACATGCATGAGAATATTGATATTGATCATGATTTACCAACTATGATTTCACAATAGTTATCTATCACTCCTAGTAACGATCATAGTGAACTCTCTTCACAACAAGGTACTTTTTTGAACTGGCTATTATTCCATATGTTGCACTTGATTTTTCTCCTCTTGTGAGTTTCCCACCTTCCCTAAACACTATGGGCCGAGATGGGGGGGTAGGAAATACACTTGAATTAGTCCTCTAGTATGGTGGATTTTATTTTCTTTTTCATTTGCTTGTTTGTCGTGATGTGCTTCCCCTATGTTGTGATGCTTGTTTAATTTTTTGTTTAGATTTCATTTTAAATGATCATTGTTTCTTTGTTGATGCAAGGTGATAAAGGAATCCCAATGTTGTACACATTCTTCTATGTGTATCTCTCTTCTTCTATATTTTGTTACATGTTATGTCAATCCTATGTCATTATTTGTACATGTGCCTTTGTATTGTCTTCTTGGGATGATGTAAAATGATAGCTACCTATTCTTTTTGGTCTTCATGATGCTGGCCCAAAAAGACTCTCCTTTATGTGCTTTTCTTCCATTGTGCTTATAGTTCTACTACCTCTAGGGGATGATGATAGTTTGTTTTGACATAATTCTTATACACATGAGTTATCATATGACCTACTAACCCAAAGTTGGTAGATCCATGTCGTGCTCTCTTTTTTCATGTGCTCATTTCTCTTGATTTATTCTTTCTTGGGGGTATTTCACAGTGGAAATGTTTCTTGTGGATGTGTAGAATCCTTCCACATTGATAAACACCTCTCGTATTTACCTTTAGTCTTTTGATCACATAGATCAGTCCAAACTACCCAAAATCTTGATGTCACAAACATGTGTCATCCCGGTGGGGTTTCTAACACTCCACAGGGAATATACCTCCTCATACTTTCACCAATTTTCCATGTGTCCCCAGGAAACTCTCGCTTCATCAACAAGGCTTTTTGATGCATCATTAAGGAATATTCTTTCCCAAAGGAGACTTCAGGACTAACAACTTTTCTAGGCAACTGTCATTTATTCAACGCTCAGATTGGCTAATGCAATCGTGGATCTCTAATCAAGTTGTTATTGTTCTATGTTTGAACCCAGCTAGAAAACATGTTGAGATAAACTAATCAGATTCAAACATTTTCATGTGGCCCAAGGATTCAAGTGATCCGAGCTAGATTTTTGGGCATGCCAATCAATTATAATAGAATTGTAATCATTCTTTGACCAAGGGTTCTTCTATAAAGCCCTGCCAATTTCTAAATTAAAAGAAGGCTGGAAATATTGGATCTAGTTAAATAAGATGAAGAAATACAATGTATTATTTGTAGAGGTTTTTTTGTCGAGAACAAGACCCTATGGTCATTTTTCCAGGGGTGCATACTATTATATATATATATATATATATATATATATATATATATATATATTCTGAGTCATTCTCTCTCACCTTGGCATCTTTTCTCTTAATTAATCATGGGGATTGTATACTTGGTGCCTTTTCCTTTTTATTAATTAATGTGTCATGTGTTGAACTCTTATAGGTGTGGTCCAATTTGTGTATGATTTATGTATCCTGCTCCTCAAGAAGAGGGTTTTTAGGAAATGTGGTTTTTTTCTTTTAAACCTTATAAGAACTGTTTATGTTTTTTCATTGATAGGATCTTATACCATGTCCCTTGTTGATGATAATTGAATTTTCTTTAGGAGTGGTGTGCCTTAATTAAAACCCTTGTAGATGCCTTCCATTGCAAGATATGAATGTGTGAGTCCTATGTCCATTGACTTTGGCTTCTCATTCTCCTTCCAACATTCAAGGGAGCATGGTGCACCATGTTGTGAGTGAATGACGACATAGAGCTTTGACCAAAGAAGGTAAAATCTCTAAAAATACCACCTGAAAAATTCTTCGCCCAACTAAAAAAAGCTTTGATTTGGTTCTTTTCCTCCCCTTAGATTAGGTTGTTTAACTGAAGGTGACCTCCCATACCTTTTCCCAAACACCAACCACAAAGATTAAATTTCTAAAATCTTGTAGGTCATGTTGCAGGGTGAACCCCAATCCCACCTCCTACAATACTTTTGAAACTCCCCCTAAGCCCACAACGTCAACTGCAAGCCAGAGGATCAAAAATATTTCTGGCACGCCCAATGGGACAGAGATAAACATGCCTACCAAAGTTAGTGCACACTTTGGTTTTTCAACATGAATGCACCAAACAAGTACACCCAACAAGTAGTGGTCATGGTCCAGTTAGGATATGGAACCAAATTACTACAACCACACTGACTGGATTGCTCCTCAACCTTATCATATGGACCCAGTTCCTAGTGCTTGGGGTATTTTTCTCGACCTTCAGCGCGAGATGAGGATCATTAAGCTTGAAAGACATTAGAGTCTCCTTTGGAATTCCTTGTCAATTTTAGAGGCCTTTATTGAGGAAATGTATTTGATAGAAGAGTCTATCTTGGAGGACAAGTTTCTACGTAAAGAGATTCTAGAATCTTCATGTCTTGCGGTAGATGAACCTATTTGGGATAATTTTTTGAAGTTATCTTTTTACTCCCTGATGTTGGACACAATTTGATTTTTCAAAATCGGACCGATGGTTTGATGCTCAAACCAAAAGAATGAACACAGTTGACAAGACCCATAGATGAAATAATCAAGTGAAGAAGAAAACTTGCTCTAGAGGCTACTAATCTGAGTATTCTCTTTTTTGAGCTCCCTTATTTTGTTGAGGATGATGAGATCCCCATTCCAAAGAGGTTAGAGATCACGAAGACTTCTCTAGAAGAGCTGTCACTGTGAGAATCTTCTCCTAAACTCCTCCACAAGTGAAGAGAAGAAGACAATGATGACATTAGATTTTGGGACGAGATGGAATTTTTTTGTGCTTCAATCGTTGAACACACCCCAACCATCTAGATAGGGCCATCCCCTATATCCCATCAAGAAGAACCATCAGTTTCTCAGGTTGAGGAATGCATCGAGGCATCCCCTAATACAACTCATTTGCCAAGGGTCAATGGGTGCCCAATCATTTATCATTCAAAACCATTTTTCATTCAATCTATCAAGGTCATGCTCACATCAAAGCATGAAAAGAGTCTTATTAAAGATTTGGAGATTTCATCTCTTGTGATGTCAGAGGAAGTACCCAAGTTGAGTCAAAATATCATCATCTCTGACACATCGCACCCAAGAAGGGTAATACCCATGTAACCTTTATTTTGTCTTAATTTTCCATAGCCATTAACCACAAAAAAAGCTAGGCCGCAAGGGTGGCTATTTCACAAACCCAGTAAATGGCTTCTTATAAAAATTTTAGCTCTAACTTAGTGTAAATAGCTAGGTTTGTTGTTTTTTGTTTGGTGTGTTTCCTTTTAATAAGTGCTACCCCATAGGGTGACACATCTGCAGTCCCATGTTAGTGCAAAGGAAAATTTATGATTATTACTGTCAATTGGATTATTTCCCATTTCGAAGCATTGATTTTATTTTTATTTACACTAATCCATTTTTGTTTGTTAAGAGAAAGCATGCCAACGTGGCAGGGTTTTCCCATTTCTTGCATATTCTCATAAAGATATACTCTACCTCACCATCATTCTATGTACGGTGATGAGATCTCATGTTATGATATTTTGATTCTTTACATTAAAAAAATCAAAAGTTCATTTTTATAAAATTAAAAGAATCGAGTGCTCCAAATAATACAATGAAAACAAAAATCATATGTAGACATTGGGATAAAATAAACAAAATTCATATATTAGATTTATCTCCACTATTTATATACATTTCAATATAACTTTTGCAAAAGATAACACAGTTTTTTTTGTCATTTACTTTTTACATATCATAACATTTCATTTTTTTTAAAGAAAAATTTCTTTCAATGTAGGGGTCAAGCTTCTCTAGAGCTGGTATTGTCATTCTCTAATTCATTTCCTTCTTGTCTTATGCCTTCTTCCTATTCAAAATATCCCCTTTCAATTGACTCAGTGGGTGAATCCCAGGCTTGCTCAAAAAGAGCCCTCAAGTAGAACTCCTTTATCTCCTCCTTAGCTATTTCCTCATCGGGTTCCAGATATTTCTTCATAAATTCATCCCATTGATGTGCATAGAAATGATGAACATCAAGAGGCCAGTCGAGGAAATTCATGACAAACAAAATGAATGACACATTCTCTCTCATCTCCAAATAAATCCTCAGGTCAGTTTCCAGAGGCAACCCAACGTCGTCTCGAGCCACAGAAAGCACATCCTTGAGCCCCTCATAATGAATTATGCTTAACATCCCCACTACAATAAATACTATAACATCCCTAGAAGCTCCCAGGTCTAGTAAAGAGCCTACAAACCTAAATGATATATCTACTCTCAGCCTATAATACTCCGCACTATGTAGAAAATCTTTACCTAATACCCACTTCATTTCAGTGAGAACTAGTTTGTCATTTTTCCTAACCAATGCGACTAGTCTATCATTGTCTATGAATCCTAAGAAGGGTTATAGAGGAAATAGATAGGTCAATCTGAAAGGATTGTCCATACTTCTAGGCTGAGCTAAGCTAATCCTTTACTTAGGCTCTCCAATTTTCAAAATTATTGATTCCACCTTTCGAGTACATTGCCCTTTTATAGAGAAATCATCCATTTATGTAGGCATTTTGCATTTAATTCGCATCAGAAAGAATGTCACATCAATTTGCAAAAGGTACCATGCTCATTTTCTAAAGGTTTCCACCTATCTATTTCTGGAATTACGAGTCGGGTTTTGAGTGCTGATAGTGTCATTTGAGGAGATTCGTACACCTTGATCTACGAAAAAGAGTAATTGCATTTACTCTGAGCCTAAAATGAAAGATTATCTTTGATATCTTTGAATAATAACATATTTTTTGTAGTATTCTATCATTCATATCTATCATTTCATTAAATTAGTGATATCTAGTTGGATTTTGCATGCTCCTCACTTAAATACCTTTATTAATAATATTGAGATGTCTTTCTTTTGTCCACTAGGTGAAAAATTAAAGAGTATTCTACTACCACCTCGAAAACCTACTTGGAGGGATGATTTCATTGTTATCTATGAATATTAAAGCCAAGGAGGCAAGAAATAAAATAAAAAATAAAAGAAAATCATTGGAAGAAAAAAGTAAAATGCAAAAACTAGATCATGTTAGAAACTCTACCGGGGCTATGGACGCCTTGATAGTAGTAGAGAAATGTTAGCGACTATCAAGGTGATAAAATTGTTGGGGGTATAGATTCCTGACTAACATTGAGGCTCTATCCAGTTGGCTATTGGACAAATCTCACCTACGTAGTCTAGCAGAAAGGTGGAAACTAATTCGTCATCTTAGGAAAAGAAAGGATTAATTCCTTGCACACACACAAATTCCTAGATGATCTATTTTTCAACTTTTAACATATTAATCTAGCACTCTTTCAATGTTGTTATCATCACACGGTATCAAATGTAAATTTTCATTATGAATTGAGGGCCAAATTCAGTCACTTACTTTTTGTGCGGGGTGTGAACCCCTTTCCTCCTTGGATATTGGCTAGCCATTTCAGCTAGTTTATTTAGAAATATTATTTTGGAATCCCTTAGCTAATGTTTCTTGTACTTTATTCCTTGTTTTTCTCTTATTGTTTCTCTTTTGTAATTGCATCGTTCCTCAAGTTCTATGGTTTGACCTGCACCCTATTAGAACTGTTGGCTTTCTCTTAAAAGAAAATCTCTGATCTTTTCTCTTTTCAGATAGGTTATTTCGCTCAGACCATGTCTACTCATGAAGATAACCAATGTAAGAAACACTAAATGAGTTGACTCTCAACCCAATGGATAAGGCTCTGGTTTATGAAACCAAAGATTCTATGGTTCAACCTCAGCAGGTCAAGATCCCCTAAAATTCACCAAAATGTAGACTCCTTCTACATCAATAAACATCTCTCATGTTTACCTTTGGTATTTTGATCGCGCTGAGTAGTCCAAACTACCCAAAATCCTAATGTCGCTAACACATATCAACCTGAAAATGTTTCTAAACACTTCACAGGGAATGTACCTCCTCAAACTTTTACCACTTTTCCATGTGTCCCTAGGACACTCTCTCTTTAACAAGGTTTGTCGATGCATCATCAGGGAATATTATTTCCTGAAGGAGACTTCACGACTAACAACATTTCTAGGTAGCTGTCGGATTTTCAAAACTCAGATATGCCCATGCAATCATGGCGTCTTTGATAAAGCCATCATGGTTCTATGGTTAAACCCAACTATAAAATTCTCTTCTATAAACCAATTAGAACAAAACACTTTCCTGTAGCACAAGGAATCAAGCGACCCATGTCGAATGTTTTGGCATACTGGTCAATTACAACAGAATTGTAATCATTCTGAGAACATTCTTTGACCGAGGTTTGTTCTATAAATCCCTGATGATGTGTAAATTAAAATAAGGTTGGAAATATTGGACCCTCTCTCAATAACACAAATAAATACATTGTATTATTTGTAGAGGTTTTGCTTTTCTAAGAATAAGACCCTATGGCCTTTCGTCCAGGGGTGCATACTGTAACATATACATTCTGGGGAATTCTCTCTCGCCTTGGAATGTTTTCTTTTAAGAAATCATGGGGAATGTGTACTCAGAGCCTTTTCCTTTTTATTAATCAATGTGTCATGTGTTGAACTCTTATAGGTGTGGTCCAGTCTATGTATTCTTTTTACAGCCTGCTCCTCAGGAAGAGGGTTTTTAGGGAATGTGGTATTTTCTTTCAACCCTTATAATAACTATTTATGTATATTCATGAATAGGATCTTAAATCGTGTCCCTTGTTGAGGAGAATTGCATTGTATTTAGGAGTGATGTGCCTTAATTTTGACCCTTGCAGATGCCTCTCACAATAGGATATGAATATATGAGCCCTATGTCCAACGAATTTAGCTTCTTGTTCTCCTACCAATAATGAAGGGAACATGGTGCACCATGTCGTGAGTTAGTTATTACATAGAGCTCAAACCAGAGAAGGTGAAACCTCTAAAAATTCTACCTAACAAATTCTCCACCTAACTAACAAAAGCATTGATTTGGCACTTTTCCTCCCCTTATCTTAGGCAATTTAATTTAATGTGACCTCCCATCCCTTTTTCCAAACACCAACCAAAAAGAGTCAGCTTCTAAAATCCCAGAGGTTGTGTTGCAAGGAAAACCCTATCCCACCTCCTCCAACACTTCTGGAAATACACCTTGGCCCACGACGCCAACCCCAAGCCAGGGGATCAATAGGATGCATGTACTCTCTATTAAATCCATTGCTCTCGTTAAGATGTTTGTAACCGCTTTAACATGGGAACATACAATTAGCTTCACATTTTGCACACACACACATTGATTTGATGTTATTTTTAAATGGATCCTTAGATTGATCATTATCTTAGTGGATCCATTATTAGAAAAACTTTCCTTTAAGGATTGATCCTTGATGATGGATTAAACTAGCATAATAAAACTTGCTAGACTATTCTATTCCATCTTTTGCGACTCTTTCCTTGTTTGGTTCACAATGAGAATTCTCTCTCTCTCTCTCTCTCTCACACACACACACACACACACACACACATTTTGGTATTGGTTTTGATGATAACTTAAGTCACTTGGAAGCTTGATGTTTCTTTATCTCCTTAACCTTAATGAGATCATCTTATGTATTTGATCTACTTTACAATAAGCATGAGCTTGTCTCATACTATTGCTAAAGTGGGGGATAAATGTATCATCCTAAAAATTTGGCACCCATTATTAGATATCTTTTAGGATATATTAGACCTCATTTTAGTGATTTTGAAATCCCAATGTTTGTATGCTTTATTTCCAGCATCTTTTATTTTCTTTCCCCAAGACTTTGCACACTGCCCAAGCCCCAAATATTCTTTGAAATTAACCCTACTGGTACTATCCTGGACTATTTTGACATTGTCCTAGACAAGGCTAACCCAAGTCAGCCTTGTGGGCAAACCTTGTCCTTGGGCATTACTTTTAAGTGAGATTCAGGCTCAATGTGGGTGTGTTTTATTTCCCAATCTCAATTGTCATCGGCCTAGCAATTCTAAAACCCAAAATGAGTCTAAAAGGGGGTCTTCTCCTCTCATTTTGATATCACTATCTATATGAAAAATAACTACATAATCTCAAATTCAAGAGAAATAAATTTATCAAGTGCAATCAATTAAGCATTCAAGTTGTGCAATTGAAGTGGTGGATTTAAAATTTGAAGGCAAACATCCAATTGAAGATCTCCAAGTCTCCAAGTATTCTTCCATTGAAGAAAAGGACATATTATCTCATTGATGCAAATATCTGTCCCATGGTTTCCAAGTAGATGAATTCTAAAGCAAGCAAGAAGATCCATTCATCTTCTCCATTCAATATTTCAAGCATACACTCATTGAAGATCTAGGATTTTTCAAGTGTACATCCATTACATTTTTGAAGGAATCCTTGATTCTAAAACACATTACAAACATACAAGCATCCTTGTGGAGTTGACTAGTTTCTACATCCATCCATGACGGTTTTTTATGCAAGGTTAATCTGACATTTATCTTGTTTACATTACTTTCCTATTTCATTTCAAGGTTAATTCTTATGCAAGGCCTTGACTAAGGCAAGCCCATTTTCACAACAATTTCCCCTTCTTATGTGCAGTGACAGGTTTTTGGAGTTTTGGATCTAGAATTTTAGAGATACAAAACCAGTGGCTGATCCTTTACAAAATTTGTCAGATTTTGAGTCTCCAAGACAAGGCCAAATTTCTTGGACAAGGTTGACTTAAGGTGAGATAGTCCTAGGAACCCACAAATTTCACAATCAGAAGATACAGGTTTCAAGGTTCCAGGTCCAAAAGAATTTTTGATTTTGAGTCCCTTATACCTTATACCGACAACATAGATACTTTGCTTAACCGAATAGACAAAATAACCTTACATTACAATGTTCAACCAAAATTTCACAACTTATCCAAATGTATATTGATATGTTGATATGGATCTTAACTCTAATGCTTAGGAACTGAAGTAAGATTTATAATAAGCATGTAGTTCCTACATACCTCTCACCATTTAGGTGGAGCTTGATGCACCAAACTCGATAGAGATGGTGTTGTCTATGGTTCCAAATGATGTTCCATCTTCCTGATTCTTTCTCCTCTAGGTTTTGTTCATTTGTTCTCTGATCTCTTCAATAGTAGATGGTGCACTCCTTGTAGATTCATCTTCAGTTGGTGCATCTCCTCGGTATCTACAATTTCTTGCTAGGTATCCTAACCTATGATAGTGGAAACATGACATGTCAGGGCTCCTCCATGATCTTCTTTTATTCCTTTCATGCATCAATATGCAATTTGTAGCAATGTTTATGTATCTTCCACAAGATAAACATGAAATCCTTGTATTATAATCCCATGGTATACATGTGCCTACTTGATTAGTATTTTCATTGTCTTGGTTAGGCATCCACTTATCATTTATTTTCTTTGTTCTACATTCTTCATTCTTGTGACCATACTATTGCAATTTTTGCAGTAACCATCAAACTTAGGTTTCCTTGTGTTGTTAGTAAATTTGGTTCTACACCCAAAAGCTTGATGTCCATACTTATTACATCTAAAGTAATAACCATCAAATTTAGGTTTACTCGGTGCTTTACCTTTTCTGCTTCTGCAAACATTAGCAATGTGTCCAAGTTTCCTACAATTATTGTAGCTTCACTTCTTTAGTTTAGGTGGGGGTACAACACCTTGATCTTTTGGTGGATTAGATGATTCTCCTTTCTCAGTAGTGATATTATTATTGAATCCAATTCCTAATCTATCATTCATTTGCTTCTAATTCTTAACCTATTTGTCCAATGATTTCAATACTTCTTCATTTCTTCTCAATATTTCATTTCCATCTTTCAATCTTTTGTCCATTCTTTCAATCTCAACTTTCAGTGCTTGGTTCTCAAACCCCTTTCATGTACAGTCCTAATTTTCATTCAGAAGTTGGTCGGTAATATTATAGTGCACTTGAGTTATCCTTAAGATATCATTATATTTTTTAGTTAACCTAATTTCAACTTGTATTTTTTCATCTTTTTTTATTCTCTTTTCATCCTTAGCTATCCTTTTACCTTCAATAAATTAGGTCATTCATATGCTATTAGCTTCAAGATCTTTCTTCATCAAATCCAATAGCTCAATAAGTGAATCATTCTTTTCAAGTAGTTGTTTTATGGATGTTTCAAATTCATCAGTCACGCTTCCTTCATATGTTGTCTCAAGTGTATCAACTTGTTCTTATGTAACCTTCAGCTCATCATATAGTTTCCTTCTTATCCTTAGAGACTTCTCAAGTTTCTTTCTAATATCCATGATTAACTCTTGTACACTCTCCAAATCAAATTTAATACCATCAATCCTTTTAGATTGCCTATAAATTTCCATGACTATGATATTTAACTCTCAGGTGGTCAAACCTTTAACTCAAGAGTACTAGCTCTGATACCAATTATGGGAAAAACTATGGAAATTTGGGATTGAGAGGGGAGGGGTGAATCAGTGCCACTAAAGAATTTCTAACCACATTCACTGATAAACCATATATTGTTTCTTACTAATTACCGAGTTCATAACTTTGAAATAAAAGAAATATAAAGCTTATAAAACCATAACATCAAACATTAAACAATAGAACTCATAACACCATGATTTTGGTAACACAAAAATCCTTGGTAAGAGGAAAAAACTACAGTGGGGATGACACCCACAATCTTCACTAACTGCAGTATAAAGGGTGCTCGGTTAGAGCTACAAATTTTATCTATTTTTGATAGCTTACCGGGTTAAGAGTATAAAATACTTGATAGGTCTACTTGGTTAAAGGATTTTTATAATCTCTACACTTAGATTTGTACCCTGTTAAAGGATTTACAAATATAAGATTGGTTAAGATCTACCTATTATTGGGATTTAAAGCTCTCAATAAAATAATATCAAATAAATTAACAATGTCTACAATAAGTGCATCAAATGTAAATATTGATCAAACTCTATGTGCTCTCCTTGTGTTACCTCAATCACAAATTGTAACACTATTTTTTTCTTCTCTATTGTAACTAAATCTCTACTCGGTGCTCTCTACTCTGCTCTTGTTCTTCAATAACTCCTTTAACTTTCTTAGCAACAACAATAACAACAGCTTCAACTCTCTACTCTCTTCTCTCTGTCTTTCTTCCTGTGTATTTCAACTATTAATTTCATCCAATATATAGATGAGATTATGCCTCTTAATCTTATGCATTAGGTACACTGTAAATTTCTCTTGACCATTAGATCTTCTTTCCAACTCGGTGACCATGTCACTTTTACCTCAGTATTTGTTGTTTTTCTTGGAAATAACAAAGTTTATTTTTCCTTTTGATCTATGCCTTAGATCTTCACTTGAAATTATTAAATCATTGATCATGTAACAAACTGTTAGATGTTCTTGTTTAATCTTAATTAATTCTTTGGTGGTCAATAAATGTGATCTGATCATGTTTTGAATTAACTGTCTAACTTGGTTGAGTAACTCCTCAATACTTGATTAAATGATCTTCAATACTTGATGTACTATAAACTTGGTGTACTACACATGTTCTTGGTGTAGTGTGTCACTCGGTAAATGTAGGTGCTCAGTATACTCTTACTTTACTGACTGGCTCAGTGTGCTTTACCGACTCACCTAATACTTGACTATATCCTTTCACTAATTCAGTCTTCTTGACTCCATGACTTTGACTAAACTAATAAAAACAAAAATATCATGTAGAGATAACATTTTTTATCATGGTGGTTTCTCCCTCCTTGATATGCATCTATAATAGAGGATAAATTGTGCCACTTATATCCTTCTCCCCTAAAAGATTGGTTTTAGGAAGTAAGGTCTTTTCATTTGACCCTTATATGAACTATTTTTTACTGGAATCAAGAGCCTATTCTTGGGACTTCTTGTGTATTTATTGCTCAGAGATAATGTTCTTATACTTTTTTGGTGGGTAAATATACTTTCAAGCTCTTTAGGAGTTTTTTTTCTTTATTCAAACTCTTGCAAGTGCTTCCTGCAGTTGGGATATCCACATTTTTTCTCTATGTCTTGTGACTTTGGCATCTTATTCTCCTTACCAACAATGAAGGGTCTATGATGCATCATGTATGTGGGAATAAAGATATGAACCTTTGACAAGAAAGGTTCAAACCCTTGTAGATGACATCTTACATATTCTTTACCCCACCCAATAAGCTTTGATCTAGAAAATTGCCTCCCTTAACTTAGGTTGTTTGTAAAAGGTTGTCCTCTTCCTTTTTCCCCAAACACCACTCATGAAGAGCCAAGTTCTAAGATACTGGAGTCATTTCACAAGGTGGAATTTGTCTCACTCCTATGAAGCATCCTGAATTCCCTTATTTAGGCATGAGCCTCTTAGGGATGAACAATACTTTTTGGCTAGCCTGGTGGGACCAAGCTAAATATAGTCACCAAAGTTGGTGTACGCTTTATTTTTTATGGCTTACTTGAAGTCATTAAAGTGCACATGGTAATCGATGCTTGGGGTCTAAATAAACATGGATCCAAGATACTATAGTTTTTATAGTTGGGTTGTTCCTCAACCTTCTCAAGGGCATTTAGCTCCTAGCTCATGGTAAATATTGCTCAACCACAAACATGAGCTACAAATTATTCACGGGATCTTCACTGAAGAGGCAATACAATATCACATGCGTTCATGTTGGGGGGTTTAAAATGGACAAAAAAGAGAGGCAATTTATTTCCTAAATAGGGGGGAGAGGGGTTTTTCAAAGTGGGGGTGGGAGTTTATATAGGAAAATAGGTGCTAAGGGTAATTGAAGGGGTGACAAAAGGAGTTTGGGGCAATATTTTTTGAAAATAGGGGGATTCTTTAGTATGCCACGAATGTATGTGCTATGATTTAGATTCATTAAGTGAAGCCCTCATGGGATTATTGAGCTTGAAAGACAACAAAATGCCCTCTATTATTCTCTAAATGTGTAAAAGACATGTTCTATGGAGCCATATCTGGCGGAAGAATTAGTTTCAAAAGAAGAAATCCCACATGCATGCTTTCTAGAGGAGTCATGTCCAAAAGAAATGGGGTTTATTTCAAGTGCTTTCTCAAATCTATCCTCCCAAAGCCTAATGCTAGATATAATTCCATCGTTCAAGGGTGGACCATTGGTTTGGCACTCATGGAAGAAGAATGAACAAAGTAGGCATATTGTACAGTTGACACAAATGAGTCCACTTTATGATAAGAAGATCCTTCTCCTGTCACTCCCTAAGGATGATGATCCAAGATCTCTTTTTTTTATCTCTCTCATTTTTTTGAGGATGAGGAGATTTTTGTCAAGAAATTTATGAAGATTTATGAGGTTCATTCAGATGAGGCACTATCCTAGGAGCAATTTTTTGAGGCTCAAGATGATTGGGGTGAAGCATAAAAATAGGATATGCTTTTTCGAGAAGATCTTGAGGTTTTTTATGCAACACTTGGAGAATGCGCTCCAACAGCCCGAGTGGAGCTTTCCCAGCACCCTAGATGGAAAAACCATCGGTGCCTAAGGTCAAGGAACATAAGAACATTTCCCCTAAAGAAACTCATCTCAATTGTACCTACAAGTACCCAATCAGGTATTGCTCCACATTTATATCTTACCACTCACATCAAGTCATGCTCATGTCAGAGCATGAAAAGAGCCTTTTCAAATATTTTGAGAAGTTATTTCAAGTGACATTAGGAGATCTTCCCAAAATAAACAATTACATCATTATACCTAACATGTCACACCTAGAAAAGGTAACACCTAGGTTGCCTCTCTCTTGTCAAAATATAATAGAATCATTAATTAAATGGAAAAAGATAGGTTGCTAGGATAGCTAGTTTCCCATGTCTATAAATGGGTCTTTGTATTTAATTTATTTTGTTAAGTTAATGTAAATAGTTAGGTTAGTTAGTTTTTCTTTTTAATAAGCAATGTTGCACAAGATGACACATTGTTTGTGTCTCGTGTATAGTGTTAGTCCCTAGTGTTAGTCTTGCAATATATTTTATCATGACTATTATCATTGCATACTAAGCAATATCTTTAACAATGAATTCATTATACTGCACTCACCCCTTTTTTGTTAAAATAAAGCATGCCAACTCTTCAGGCATTTCCCATTTTTTAGCGTGCTTCCGAGAAAGGTATTCTCTGGTCGACTATCATGTGTATGCAATAGTAGACCTTATTTGTTATGATATGTGTTATATTAAAAACAATGGTAATATTCATTATTTAATTTCTTTAGCGTAACACACAACATGTAACAGTAAATGATGAAAACAGGTAGATACAAAGACAAAGAATAAACAAAAGCTCATATTTTTCCATTCATTAATGGTATATGATGCTGGGAACCATGATTTTCACATTTATAACAATAATTTGATCTAATCTCAGCAAAGATAGAGCTAGAGTGAGGACAGTGAGAGACCCTTTGTAAAATAATGGTTTCAAATACAAGGTGTGATGTGTAAATGTTGTACAATCACTCAATAAGACATTAGATCAACATGTTAGTATCAAAATTGAATACAATTGAACCAAATAACATGCTAAAAGCATCCTATTTCTTCCTACATAGAAGATCCATATGAATTTACAAATTGCTCTCAGTTTAAGCATGAATTCATAGTGAATTGACAATCTAGGATGAAATATTCATAAAGAAAATGCCTAAAATACATCTACAATTGCTCAATTATGCTCCATTAGTTACTAAATGCATGAAATTGAAACAATTGAATTGAAGAACATGAGCTAGATTATGCTATGAATTGAAATTTACATTATTTATCTACTTCAATGCACTATTCACCTATGAAATGAGCTTAGAAAGGCTGCATTTTATAGATTTTCCTTGGAGGGAAAAGGGAAATTTGAATTTGAATTTGAATTTGATGATTGAGCTTCACTCATGAGGAAGGGTTGAGATTGATCCCTTGAGTGATCCATGTGATTGCTTCTCATTGGTCCATGAGCTAACTTGGAGGCCAAGTGGAGGAATATAAATGCTTGAATTAATTAATTCACTTTAATTAATATCCTTAGTCATGTGCTTTTTAATTTTGATTTGATTTAAATGATTAGACTTAATTAATCAATTAATGCCTCTTTGTGAGTGATCTTTGATGTTTGATTTTTGATGAATTATATAATAAAATTGATCTAGCTCAATAATATAACTATGATTAGCCTTGAATTTGATGTCTTGGTTAGGACTTAGGGCACTTGATTTCAGATTGGGGCCTCTGATTACATCAGACCATTTTTAGGTGATTACATTTTCCCTCTTTGAATTGATGTGTGATCAGTGCATTGATTCAAAGAATATCTGATGTTGATTAGCGATCGAATAGTTTGATATGAATCTCAAGATGAAACTATTCCCGATTTAAAATCAATTATGAACTTGATCAAATGAAAAGTGATTAAAGTTGTTGGAGATCCTTGATAGAACAACTAGATAGATTATACTAGTTGATAGAACTGAAGTAAAGACTAGAGAATCAATTTGATATGAAGAGATGAAATTGATGCCCCAACTTGCTAGATGTTTGATGCTAATTGAGACCAAAATAACCAATTTGATGTGAAGCGATGAAATTGATTACCTGTCTGGTTGTTGAGGATAATAACGCCTAACCAGTTTGATGTGAAGTGATAAAAATGATTATCATTAGAGAGCTTGAAATATTGATCAAATACTCAAATTGATGTGAAGTGATGAAACTAATATCTAATGAGACCTGATTCAGAAAGATTGTCCGGACAACCAATTTGATGTGATTTGATGAAACTATTTTCTGGAAAAGATTTGAAAAAATTATCAATTTGATATGAAGTGCTGAAAATGGTCACTATTGAGAATTTGATTGAGATAACTAACTTGATATGGGTCCTGATGAAGTCAATTATCTCTTAATGTTCTGATGAAGAGACTACCAATTTGATGTGGTACAATAAAATTGATATATCCACTGATGTTTAAATATTGAATACTAATAAGAGTGAGTAATTTGATGTGAAGCGATGAAATCACTCGTTCCTAGATTGGTTAATTTATTGATTTAGGACTGTCAAACTTATATGATGTCTGATGAAGATTCCACCAGTTGTTGGGAATTTAATTTTCTTGATAACTTGATCCATTGTAGAGTTGAATTGGAATTCATAATGCCCCAGTTATTGAACAGGTTTGGTGATATGATCACTTGATTGAGAATGATTGATTATGCCCCCTTGGAACCAAAATAGACATGAGATTGCTTGAATTCAAGGTGAATATATGAAATAAATGTCCAGATGAGAATAATAATCTTGGAATGGGGATTTTGATTCTAATAGATGATAGTGGCGAGAACCATGAAGAAATTGCTTCTCATTTGGTCAAAATCGGGCTCCGTATGGCAAAAATCAGGCCAAAAAGGTGAGATTTAGGAGCAATAGATTGGATAAAAAAATTAAAATTAATTACCCCAAAATGTGATTAAATAGGGTAAAAATCCAATTTTACTTTTCATTTTAAATATTCATTGTGAAATATTTTTGAGAGCTCAGAGAAAGAAGTGTTGAAAACAATTATTTAATTGTGTGTTGTCCTTGATGTTACACAAATATCATATCAGTCATTAGACAGAGTCTACCGAGTTAAGAATGTCATATCAGTCATTAGACAGAGTCTACCGAGTTAAGAATGTCATATCAGTCATTAGACAGAGTCTACCGAGCTAAGAATGTTCAGCA
>MU225537.1:6038437-6065735 GCA_018584345.1 Thuja plicata
GTTTTCCCAAATTGGGTTTCCACGTTATATCTGGTGTTACTTGTGTTACTTGTGTTCATGTTATCTATTTTATGCATGTCAATAACTGTGAATGTTTAATGAACAATAAAAGGTTAATTTACCGAGTAACAGTAATATATATTGAAGACATCTAAGGGACTTGTGGATTTTATTTTGTGGTAACTGATTCACCCCTCCCCTCTCAATTACTCCATCCATATTTCCAACAAGAAGATGTCGATCCCAGTGAAGACACATTGTTTTGAGCTTGTCAGGCGACATAAGCAACCTGCTCACTACCCTGTCGTGATATGTAGTCGACAGCCTCTTTGTATTTTCATCATTATTGCTTATTAATGCTTTTAAATTTTGAATATATATGCGTTTAGGTGAAAAATTTGTTTAGGGTCGGTAGATAGTCATTTCCAGTCCAAAAGGTCATTTCTAGAGAATCCCCATTATTTCTAGTAAATGATTCATCATTTCTGGTTTCTCCATGAAACATCATTTATGGTCTATAAAGCATTGTTTCTTGTCGGCCAAGAATTTTTTCTAGTGAAACATTGTTTGTTGTATTTAAAAGATCACTTCAGGAGAATAAAACATCATCTCCAGTGCATAATGTCATTTCTAGGGAATAAAGAATTGTTTCTAGGACAAAATGTTGTTTGTGGTATAAGTGACGTCTGTGGTCCCTAAAACGTCATTTCCAGGATAGTAAACTAAAAACTGATCTTCAACTTAGAAATTTTTAGTTTTTTGATGTTGATGACTGTGTTGAACTATTTAGAATTGTTATCTATTGAGTTTTACCTATTTTTTTCCTTTTGTTTGCCCCATATGTTTGCTTTGTACCTATTTTTTTGTTTGTAGATTGATAGAGGTACCCTGTTGATTTGAGGTCCATATCCTCGTGTCTTTTCTATGATTCATACTTTGTCTGCTGAGGATAGGAGAGATATTAGGCATTGTAGTCTGGGACATCTTCTTGACATGCTAGAGTATTGGATCAATAAAGGACTATTGACCACATTGATCAAGCAATGGCATTCGAAGCATAATACGTTCCATTTTCCTGTCAGAGATATCACTATTACTCTTGAGTATGTGTGGAGGATTTTGTGCATTCCTATGATGGGTGAGTTTCCATATTATGATTCTACTTGTGCGGCTTGCATAGACATAGTCATTTGAGTGTTTCAGGATCCTCTAATCATGGATAGACATGTCACATGGGAGAGGATGGAGAGACAATATGAGTCCCTGCCTTCAGTTTTATCTAGATTGATCGGTGGTTTCTTAGTACCTGATCAGAGTGCCCAGGGCTTTTCTATTGGCTAGTGCAGATTTTTGGAGAGCTTACTTCAAACTCCAGAGACAATGGCTTGGGGTACCTATCTCCTTTCCCACTTATACCATGATATGCATTAGGTGTTCTATCGACAGGATAGATCTATGATTTTTGGATTGGTACTATTACAGATCTGGGCCTAGGAGCACATACCATTGACATGACTAGTGGTTGTGCGGTCTCAACAGTGAGATGAGCCATATGTTTACATGTATGGTGGAGATATTGTGCATACCTGACTTGGTGATTTAGCTTTCTAGTGATGGGCTATTGATGATATGAAATTATTTATCTAGAGTCCATACTTGGATTGTGAGGAGTGGGGTAGCAACACCCAAGAGATGTGTTATGTGTGCACTAAAACATATCTGATTGGTCACACTCCCTATATCATTAAGAAATTCTTAGTTACCCATGTGCTGAGATAGTTTGGGATGGCACAACTAATGTCATAGGGAGTTGTTTCTTATGCACAGACTCATGAGGAGGAGCCATGGTGGGGACTTATATTGACATATGATACAACATATCATGAGAATCAGTGATTAGTACTTGTTTAGTAGCAGTATGCACCTGATATTATATATGCTAGGATGACTGCAGACTACTCACAGTACTTTGCACAACATCCTTTTCCATGATTGACCTCTCTAGATGAGGTGATAGTTTCTATGTTAGATCTAGGAGATGATGATGGTGATGATGATAGGGGCGATGAAGTAGTTAGGGAACCCTCCTACAGATGATCGAGTAGCAATGGAGATGATAGCGGTGGTAGGAGTGGTAGGGATTAGCACAGAGGTGGTACTAAGTAGGGTAGAGGTCAGGGTATTGGGATTAGTGGGCAGAAGAGACAAGTTAGAGTTAGGTTTACTAGTCCTACACAACCATTTGTATCACATGTACCTTCTTCCTCATAGGTTCCTTATTCTTCTCTGGTACCTCATTTTGTGTCTTCATCTCAGATTCCTGGTGCATCTCAGATGTCATCTAAAGCATAGGGATTGTCTTTAGCCCAGTTGTCATCTTCTTCTCAGGTCCTCTTTTCGTCACAGGTTCATCTTGTTGTATAGGTACCCACATGGCCGAGGGTTACCAGTTTAGTTATGACAGGTATTCATATATCTTAGCATACATGTGTACCACCATAGATGGGTACATCTCCCACTATTGTTTAGATAGGCCCTCCTCCTCAAAGAGGTACAAGTATAGGGGTTCCTTTACAGCTAGGTATAGGACAACCGAGATCCACAGGTGATGCAACCATTATTGCCAGGTTACACCAGGAGAGATCACATATGCAAATTAATATGGATGTACTACAGGCATAGTTGATAGATAAAGAGAGTGCCTTGGAGAGATTAGAGAGAGATGTCTCCCTATAGCACAGTCATGCATATTATTATCAAGAAAATTATTTTGCAGCAGTGTCAGATCCTACTACCAGAGTCACACCTTTTTCACAAGAAGTGGCATAGCCATAATGTGTACCATCTCTGACTAGATTTGATGTTCCTCCACCATAACCTCCTAGGGATGATGTTGGTAGTCAGTCATCATTACCACTGAATATTGTTTCTCCTTTGATGATGTATAGATACTTTGTTGATATAACACCATTTTGAACTAGTTGTTAGCTGTATCCCATGGACATTTTCATATATGATGACATTCTCTTGTTATGATATCTTTGTATCTTTGTCAATGATATTTTTACATCCAAATGATATGAGATGCAATTCTATGTGGATGCACTATGATACGAGATGTTTATGATTATGCCTGGAGCACTTTGTTTTATTTCTTAATGTTGTGAATGCAAATGTATGGATGTATTTATTTTTGGATCTTTTTTATGCATAATTGTGATTTTTAGGTTAATGTTATGGATGTATATGTGAATGATTTAATGATAATTAATGAAATACATATGAATATGCACTTTACATGATTATGCAAATGATGTTTTTATTATAGTGATTAAAATACTCAATCATAAGAGAAATGATATCGTGTTGAATGTGATTTATTTTCCCTCCTTAGAATGATGTTATTAAATCCCTTCTTAGCACACATTCATAAATGTAATGCAACCTCCCGAGAATGAAAATCACCTCCTATCATGCAATGCAACTTCCATCCTTTTCATTCATTTATTATGTATTTCATCATTGAGCTATCAGACCCACTTTGATACAGCCAACACTAACACTCAAGCGACCATGTTAGTATTAATATCACTTTTCTAAGATACAAGTATGTACAATCATCATTAGTACCTAGGTGACCATGAAAATATGAATACCACTTGTGTTAGATGTTTGACTTAGTACAACCATCACCGATAATTTTATTATCCTGGTGATTTGAATACTAATAAGTTCACTTTTGATATTTCACATTGACACAAGCATCAAGATATGACAGATCATGATGTCCTAAGCATCAATTATGTCAACGGACAAGGAATGATACATTTCATAGACAACAAACAAAGAAAACATCATACTCTTTCCTTGATCTTCTAGTACAGTGACTCATGGAATTTCTCTAGAGATATGATAATCATCAATTGATAAGATAACAATCCTGTCTAGCATAAATATTTTCTTTGGTCTCAGAATCATAGCCTTTCATGTAGCTATATTTTTTTCAGCATAGACCAACTCAAATACTCATACAGATCACAAGAAAAAATTAAATAAAATATCATACCCCCTGTCCTTATGTTTCTAGCATCAAAGCATCATTGAAGCACTTGGGAGATATTATAAGTGAAAAAACAATAATGAACAAGCAGTCATTCAAAGAAAAATATCCTAACTTCTTCCTTGTTTATCTAGTACGGATACATCATGGAGTTACTCAGAAATCAAAATTCTTGCAAGCATACCACATGAACGAAAGGAAACTAAGTGTGTGGAAAATAGTTCCCTATGCTAAACTCCCAAGAAGAGAATCATGCAAATGTAGATTTAACCCTTATCAATTATAGAATGATAATACAATAACATGCATACATAGAAAAATGAGAATGACACAATGATTTACCATGGGGAAAACCTTTCGGTAAAAAACCCCAGCACTCCAAAACCTGCACAATGTATTAATCAAAACTATTGTTGTTTACAATACACTTGCAATGCAAGTTGTTTCAGGAGATAATTGACACTTGAAGACAAATCCAATAGCATAACAACATTCCAACAATACACTAACTTCTATCTATGATTTGCAACCCAGAAATGCTTATATCATGCGCTTCCCTTTTTAGGGAAATTTCCAAAGATAACTATATTAGGGTTTTACCATTCTCTGGAAAAATAGGAACCCCACGCATTGCAGAAGAGTGTACAGTACTCAACATAATCAATTGCCACATGTCTTGCATGTCTTCACCTATCATCGAATCTTTCACAATTAGCTCTTACAAATATTAATTACTGTCATAGGAATCCATCATAACCGTTTCAGTCATGATTACCTTACACATTGTCCAAAGTGCCGACATTTGGAAAATAACCTCTATTCACCTAGACCAAGTTTGATCATCCTTGTCATCTTCCAAGTGGAGTGAAAATACATGTCCACTCAACTAAATGACAGAACGGATATCAAAGTTAAATACATCATTTACAAATAATTAAATACAAAACAAATAATATCAAATGTAAGGAAATATACAAGGTTGAGACACCTTATTCCTAACATATTCCCACTTATCAAACACCTTGTAAGAGCCAAAGGAAATGACAAGATTTAACTGCTATAGGCTGAGAGGCCCATAGACTCCGAACACCATTTGAACTTCTCTATGCCCACAGGTTTTTTCAATGCATCTACAACATTCTTTACTGTATCTACCTTCTCCAAACTTACCTTTCCATCCTCTACCATATCTCTCAGAAAGTGAAAATGCACATCAATGTGCTTCATTCTGGCATGGAAAGTTGGATTCTTCGCAAGGCAAATAGTACTCTGACTGTCGCAAAAAATTGTAATCTGTCCTGCATCAACACCAACATCTGAACATAGTCTCCTAAGCCAAATGGCTTCATTACCAGCATGAGTAGCTGCCATGTACTCTACTTCTATCATGGTCAAAGCAACCACAGGTTGTTGCTTACTCATCCAGCTGATGGCCCCACCAAACATAGTGAACACATAGGCATTGGTGGATCTCCTGCTATCAATGTCACCTGCCCAATCTGAATCCACAATCCCATGAATACAAACTAAATGTGGAGATCCAGAAGAGTTTCCATGATAGCATATGGAATACTTTGATGTACCCTTCAAATATATGAACACTCTCTTAACTGCATCCCAATGTACCTGTCCAGGTTTAGCCATAAACCAACTTAGGACTCCCACTTCTTGGGAAATGTCTGGTCTAGTACAGACCATAGCATACATAAGGTTTCCAACTGCACTCGCATAAGGTACTGTGCTCATGTCCTCCACCTCACTAGAAGATTTTGGGCAATCATCCATAGATAACTTTGTTCCCATAGAAACAGGAACACACAACGGTCTGCAATCTACCATGCTAAACCTGTCCAACATAGACTTCACATACTTACTCTGACTTAACCAAAGTTTTCTGTTAGATCTATCTCTACTGATTTCCATACCCAAAATATACCTGGCTGCCCCTAGATCTTTCATCTCAAACTATGCTAAAAATTGAGACTTCAAATCAGGAATCATACCCATACCCTTCCCAATCAACAACATATCATCAACATATAATGCAATAATAAGAAGGCAAACATTGTCAACTTTGAAACAAACACAATGATCTGATTTTGATCTCAAAAAACCAATCGACAACACAAAGGCATCAAATTTAAGGTACCACATCCTAGGAGATTGTTTCAAACCATACAGAGACTTCTTTAATCTGCAAACCAAAGACTCTTTACCTTTCTAAATATAGTGCTCAGGCTATGACATATAGATCTCTTCCTCCAAATCACCATGAAGGAAAGTTGTCTTCACATCCATCTATTCTACCTCTAAATCATACAATGCTGCTAGAGATAATAGAAATCTAATGGATGTAAGCTTTGCAACAGGAGAGAATATTTCACCATAATCAATTCCCTCCACCTGTGAATACCCCTTTGCAACCAATCTGGCCTTGTACCTCTCAACACTCCCATTTGCATTGAATTTCTTCTTAAACACCCATTTGCTTCATACAGGTTTCCGTCCTTTAGGAAAAGGTACTAGGTCCCAAGTTTTGTTCTTCTCTAATGAATCCATCTCATCATCCATGGCCTCAATCCAGGAACCTACATCTTCCATACCCATATCCTCTTTCATAGATCTAGGCTCATCAGTGTTTGTAATCAAGGCATAAGCAAAACTGGAATCTAACATAGAAAATACAAACCTCTCTGGCTGCTTTCTTTCTCTCGTGGATCTCCTCAAGGGCTGAGGTTGAGGTTGTTCTACCTCTTCTTCTAAATTTTTTAGATCTTCTAGAGCTCTCCTCATCATCATATCCATCACGGTCTCTCTATCCAATCTTCTCAGGGGTAGGAGGAAAATAAACAACATCTTTTTTCATTTCTTTTTCATCTGGTTGTAGCACAATAGGAGAAGGTGTTAGCTCTCTAAAAATAACATTTTTGCTATACAACACCTTACCAATCATAAGAACCCAAAGCTTGTATCCTTTCACACCAACATTGTAGCCGATGAAGATACATTTTACAGCCTTATTTTCTAACTTAGATCTTCTCTCCTTAGGCACATGTGTATAAGCTTCACAACCAAAAACATGAAAATGTCTAACTGAAGGCTTCTTACCAAACCACACCTCCATGGGTGTCTTACCAACAATAGTTGATGTAGGAGATCTATTAACCAGATAGCAAGCAGTGGCCACAGCTTCAGTCCAAAACCTTTGTTCAAGGCTAGCTCCACTAAGCATACTCCTAGCCTTCTCCATCAGTGTCATGTTCATTCTTTCTATAACTCCATTTTGCTGTGGGGTATAAGGAGTTGTCTTATGCCTCTTGATCCCTCATTCTTTATAGAACTATTCAAACTCTGTCGAACAAAAATCACCACCATTGTCGATCAGTTCTCACACACTTAATTCTTTTACCAGTCTAATTCTCTATGAGAGCTTTAAATTCCTTGAACTGACTGAAAACTTGTGTCTTGCTTTTAAGGAAGTAAATCCATGTCCTTCTACTATAATCATCTATAAAAGATACAAAATATACATATTTGGAGAGTGAAGGAACTTTAACAGGACCAAACACATCCGAATGGATAAGATCCAAAATACTATAAGACTTGTGAGAACTGGAGTAAAACTGAACGCGATTTTGCTTACCATAAACACAGTGTTCATAGAAGTCAAACTCGAGATTACAATAATTTATCCCCTCAATGAGGTTTTTATTTTTTAGGTTTCTGAGACCCTTCTCACCAATGTGGCCAAATCTTATATGCCACAACATTGTCTTTTTTGCAGGAAGTTTTCCTTCCAAAGTGTTAGCACCCTTAGGTACACTTGCTACACTACCATCGAAACCCATTACCACAGACTTCTTCATTTCTGGTTCAAATGGTGGAGATGAAGTGATTGCTACTCTTTTCCTTGAGACAAAAGGACTATTGCACTATGAAGTGCAAGCATCCAGCTGAAATAGGGTACCTCTCTTAGTACCTTTCATGAGCACCATAGCTCCTCTAGTCATCTTGCATCTGTCTTTCAAAAATACAACTTGCACACCTACATCATTCAGCATAGTTATAGATAATAGGTTTTGTGCCAAACCCAGGATGTGCATTACCCCGTTGATCCCCTTTACTCATCCATCAGGGAAGATGATAGTGACTCTTCCTTGTCCAACTATCTCTAGGTGAGAATCATCACAAAGGTACACCTTTCCACCATCAAACTCCTCCTACTTTGAGAACCAACTTCAATGAGAGGTCATGTGAAAAGAAGCACCTAATTCAATCAGCCACACATTATCAGATGCATGGGTGCCCAAGGCTGCGACAAAAGCATCGCCATCTTCTTCAGATTTTTTAGAATCTAAATCTTGGCTTTTCTTCTTCTTTGGCTCTTTGCAATCCTTACAGAAGTGCTCAGACTTACCATAGTTCCAAAATGTTGCCTTAGACTTTCTAGGAGTCTTAGATTTCCCATGGGATTTGGATCTACCCTTTTTAGACTTCTTGTCATTTTTCTTTCCTCTGTCTTTGGATCTACCACGAACAGCAAGGGCTTCCTTGGTTAAATCAAAGGTCTTTCTTCGCATCTCCTCAAATAACAGCGAAGACACCACATCATCCATTTGGAAAGTGACAATATTACCCCCAAGGGCCATCACAAGATGGTCCCGTGAATCTGGCAAGGAACATAGCAGGGTCATTCATCGATCCTCCTCCTCCAACTTGACACCGGTTGATGTCAACTATGCAATCAGCATTTTAAATGCATTCAGGTGATCTGCAATGGATCCTCCTTCCTCCATTCTCAGAGAATACAAATTCTTTCTCAGGAACAATCTATTCACCAAGGAATTGGCCTGATACACAGACCCAAGCTGTGTCAACAATTTATGTGCGGTCTTCTCCTCAAGAACATTCAGGAGAATAGAATCTGCTAGACAGAGTCTAATGAGACCCTTAGCTTTCCGATCCTTGAGATCCCAATCTTCTTGAGGCATGTTTACTGGTGTTGAGCATTGTTTTGACACAAGCTAAATTGCTAGGATTTTGAGATTTGATTTCCTCTCTTGAAAGAATAATGGGGTTATTCCCAAGGTTCTCTGAGGTCGGGTCACAACCTGCTTGATTCTCAGTTGAAGATAAATGTGATTATTCACAAGGAGGCCTCTGCTGGTTTGTTCAAGACATCAAACTACAAAACACTTTAGCTCTTTTTTGGGCGGGGTATTTTCCGTTAACAAATATGGGTGTTTGTAAATAAAATGCAATTTTTGTAATTTTCAAGGTGGTCAAAATTTAAAGAGATCATAAAGTGACAAAGAATAAACCAATGACTGAAATAAATTCCTACAAACATAAACTGTTTGTAAACCCTTCCTTGCAAATTGAACGATGGGAGAGATTTGGAGTAAACCCACGAAGCATGAATCAGACCAAGTCACAATTCACTACCCCACGGATGCAAGCATTTTGGAGAGAAGACATACTCACTCGTGCAGGATATTCAAAATTGATCAAATCGTGAAGCCACCAAGATGTTCGCACCCATGAGACAGATTTATCATTAATCCCAAATATGATCTCTTCCATGCATTCGTCACAGCAAGGTAAGGTAAACAACAACAAACTCCAACTAAAAGAAATGCGAATTTGAAACACAATAAACAAGAGGCTCTCTGAAAATAATGAATAATGCAAGCATACATTCAATAAATTCACACAGGTAGCAGAAATTTACACACCATGAAGGAAGCACCAATTGTGTGTCTTTATTGTATTAAGAATCTGACCCTTTACATTGCTTTTGTGATTACAATATATAGAATTTGATTCGCAACTCTGAATTCTAAATTTAGGGGATCAAAGAGAAAAAAATAATTTAAACTAAAACTTTACAGAAGGCAAACTATTCTTAACTAATACTAGATAACTTGCATGGATCTATGAACCCATTTATAATTAGTTTGCCCATGCAAGGAGGGTTAGACTCACCGAGAAGAAAGAGAAAAGGACAAGGGGTTTCTTCAGCAAACTCAGAGTCTTCTTCTTGTTTCTCGAAGTCTTTCTTGGAATCTTCATTTGGAAGCTCATCTAATGGTGGAGACTGATAGGGAACCCTTAGTCCTTTCAGAATGAACTCAAGTTGACCATCAATTAAATCTAGAGTTCAACTGGTGTGAAAAAATGTGATCTCACTTGAAACACCTAGTTTTTCAAACCCTGACCTCAACTCCAAAACTTTTCTAGTGTCAAAATCTCTTAAGTGTTTATCATTGAACCTTGGTCTAGAGTTCGGACTTATCAGAGGCTGAAATGACTAAAATATCTAGAAGGTCAAATGGCCAAAAATCTATCTATGACGAAAGGCTAAAAATCTGATGGGGCCGAAAGGCTGAAAATCCTGGAAGGCCGAAAGGCCAAAAACTCAGAGGGCCGAAAGGATGGGTCATTTGATAAGGCCAAAAGGCTGAAAATTTTGAAACCATCCTTAGAAAAATCTTCAAAACTGTTCTGTGACCCAAAGGGTCAATTTGGGAATACTTCAAGGTGTGCAGCCTGGAGCCTTTGTATGGTCTCTTGGACTTCTTCATAGTTTATCTCCTTCCTTTTAGCCCTATTAACTTTTCATTCTTGCTTTTTCTTGAAGGTTGTTAGCTCAAAAGCGAATAATTGATACTCTTCTATGTGATTGGCCATCTTCACCATCTCTTATTTTGAATAAAACAATTATTGTAGGGCCTCCGTGGTCCCTGTACCTACTACGATGTCCCTGAATTGTTGGAGCACTTCTTTAGATGGTCATAAGACATGTTTATCTTCATCTCAGTATAGATCAAGTCTGATCCCTATAAATAAGATGTATATTTCTTCCACCCATTCCAGGACCTCTTTCTATTTATCCAATATGGAAGCATGACATTTCTCATAAATGTTAACTATCTTGGTTATGCGCTTGATCCAAGCCTCAAATTTGTCTAGCTCATCACCTTCATATATCTTCATCAAGATTTGGAAGCACTTTTTTATAATAATCTATAAATCCTGGAGAGTGGCTCTCCATTTGCTTGTCTCAGATTCTAGGTCACCTTCCTCTATCATCAAATCTATCATATTTGTAGCCTCTACTAGAATAACCCTATAAGGTCTAAATATTTTCTTGATGGCCTCTTCCCTGCATTGCTCAAAATCCACCTTCCAATTTGTACTTGCTTTGATGAAGGAGGGGGTTAGACCTGTTGGTAAGTCGGGGGCATTTCTTTTATCCAATACTGCCTGTAGTGAGGCCTCTGGGTAGTTGGGGTTGATGGGACCAACCATTTTGTGGATGAACCTCTTCAAGGTTTAATTTTGCTCAATCAAAGCTTTAATGGTCTCTTCATCTTTACTCATGAAACCTAGAGCATGTTTGAGCCCCAAGGCTGCCGGTGTCTTGCTCCCCTCCTTGGCAGTTTCCCCCAAATCTACCTCCTTAAATGTGTAGTCTTCTAAAGTAGTTTGGGCTTGAGAGGTACTGGCGGATGGGACAACAACCTGTGCCTTCTAGCATCCCCTTGTGTCTTGGGTGACATATGAAATTGTTTGTGCTGGTTGTATGACCGTTGTCTACTGAAATGCTTGCCCCAAGGATTCTATGTCCATATTTTCCTTTTCATCATCATCGGTGTAAGTTCTCTTCCTTAACTGGATTTCTCTAGTAAACCATTAAGGTTTACTAGAGGCGGTGACTGGCTCATACAGGATAACTTGCAAGACTGCATCCAAACTTTGTGACTCTAGAATCTTCTCTTGATCTGGCCCTTTCCCCTTTTCCTACCTCTACCTCTCTTCATTCCCCTCCTCTTGGTGTTCTTCCCATTTCTCCCTTTCATCCTCCACCATGCCCTTTCCTTCTTCTGCCTCATCTTGTTTTTCTTGGCATCTATTTTCATCACCCAAGGAGCTAGCTAACACTTCTATATTAATATCGGTCATGACCTTCGATGTGTTTTCAAAAGGTGACATAGACTCTAGGTTTATTGACCCTCCAGGAGTTGGGATGTGGCAAAGAAAAGGGCTCAATGATGGTGGACTAGGTTTTGGGAGATTTAGAATTGGAGGTAGAAGAGTAATTGGTGGGGTTTGGAGAAATGGTGGGAGAGATGGAATAGAAGGGGGGTAGTAGTTGGTGGAGCAGGAACATGGGCGGGCATTGTGATAGGAATGGCTTCTGTGGTGGGCTCTTTTACAAACACCTCTTGGGTGAGTGCGGATTCCAGATTCCTAAGTCTGTGATCCATTTTGGAGCTCTTTCCCATAACAAGTATATCGGGGTTTGGGTTAGTGAACTGAGTGGGAGGTGGAGTTAGGGTTACCTATGGTTGGAAGAGAGAAGGACCACCTACCTTGTATCTAGTCACATACCCCGGTGTATCTTGGTCCTGGTCTAAGAAACCTTCCAGACCTTCAAAGTCTAATATTTGGAACTCATCTGACCCAAGAACATCTAAGGGGTTATCTTTCTCTTTAGGATCCTCCTCCTACTTCTGACTAGCCTCCTTTTCTCTCCTTTTGTGAGATATTTTTCTTTTTACTAGAGGGGAATCTTCCTCTTCTTCTTCTTGCAAGTCTTCTTACACGGTCTCCAATTGTGGGGACAGAGAAGCTTTCTTCCTTTTGTATATCTTCTTGCTCTTTCCGATGGAGGGAAAAGATTGTCCCAAAGTGGAGGGTCCTTCATCTGATGCAACCTGTGCTCGGACCATGGGGGAATCTATCTATCTAGTCATCCTTGTCTTGGGAGTCTTGGGCCTCGGGTTTGACCCATATTCCACTACACGTTCATAGCCATACACCATGCTTGGCTTCTGTGGTGGCGCTTTCTTATATTTTGGTGCTATGTTTTTCTCCCCGCATTGTTTATCCATTTTTTCAGGTGGATCCATCAACATCTTCATAGGTATTGGGATCATCTTGTAGGGGCTCTTGATCCACTCCTCTATCATTCTCATCACATGCCTTACCCAGAAATCAATGTCATCATTTTCATCTTTGTCAACCTCTGCGTTCATGATGGGTCTGTCATATATCTTATCATTGGTGTAAATTGCCTCCCAAACTTTAGGGGGAATAAGGGTCTTTATGACTTCCTTTTCTAGGGTTAGGTTCATCCTACAGTAATCCCAAATCCTAACCTCATGGTCATCCACATAGTTCATCCAGTGATCCTCCACGTGTGGTTCGTGAATTTAGAATTTGCCAATAATGTGGTTGTAAGTGCCTATAGGATCAAAGTGAGGCCACACTATTTTGTAAAGATGCAAGGGGCAGTCATCCCATTCAAAGGCCATGGACTTGTAGATCTTCATATCTTGTAGGGTATATGGTCCCAATGAAATGGGATAATCCCAATAGTGCTTCTTCTTATTGTTTATGTGCTCATACTCATCGGTGAGTTGTTCGGCCATATCCAAAATGATTATCCAGTCGGATGGATATCTGGGCAGTTTCTTTGGCTGTACCATTGATCCTACTATCCAAATATAGGTGAAGGTCCTAAACTGAATGTAATAGGCCCCTATGGCCCTTATCTTAGCGGCTACTTCCTCTGACATTCTTTTTGCAAAGTCACCTTTGATGGACCTGATGATTGTGAAGATGAAAGCGTCATTGACTATCCTGTAGTCTGGGCTATCCTCTGACATTTTTGCCCTCTTTTGTAGTTGGGGGTATACGATGTAAGGCCATGTGTTGGGATCATTTAGGTTCCCCCTCTTGGTGAGTCCAGGGTAATCCACCCTGGCTGCTAATAAGTATACCACATAAGTGCTCATGTAGAACTTGGGGTTTTGTTTTACTACCATGAGCTATTTTTCCAACTTGTCGCTAATGATGGTTCCCCAGTCAAACCTATACCTACGACCTTTGAGTCTTTCAATCAAGAGAATCATCCAATTCTCTAGTTGGGAGGATTGTGGTAACCTGTATACTTGGCTCAACATCGTTATGGCCTCTTTGATGTCATCCTTCATGTATCCCCTCCTTAGGTCTATCTTGTCCAGCTTATTCTTCAGGAGAGGTTGTTCAAGGTAACTGTCATTGACTATTTCGTATGCTTCATCACCTTTATTCCTGAACCATAAATTCCCCTTTTCTATGGAGAAGTCATAGAACTTGTCTATTCCTTTATGGAGATGTAATACATCCTCTATAACATCTAGCCTAATATCTAATATTACTTGGCCCTCTGTGTTTTGAACCACCCTTATGTCTGAATCATAGTGATTTTCTAAGGTCGTGATTAACTCAGGTGAGGTCACAGCCACTGGGTGGGCTGCTACGTTGACAAGTCCTACTAATACAAATGAATTACAATCCTCTGACCTTCCTTGTGGCTGGGCACACCTCATCAGGAATCTATCCCAATTTACATTCCCGATATCAGTATCAGTGATCTCACTGTGCTTGTTGTCGATCTTTGAAGGGGGGTGTTCCCCTTGTATTGGCACTTCATGGGCAAAGTAATCTTTTTCTCAGTCATTCCTGTGATAAAACATGCACGTATCAGTGTCTTATTTGAGGAACAAACTAAAAGAAAGATGATTAAACTAATAAAACAGAGCGAAAATGCCAGTCACCAAGAATGCAGGTTTTTGCACTTTCAGAGTTTCAGACGTCGAAGAAAGTTTAGGAGGCTGAAAACGCTGAAAGTGCGAAAACAAAGCCATCATTCTCTATGAGGTCTTTTGGACCTTTCGGCCTCTAAATTTTTTTGGATACTAAAAAGTGTGAAGTCCTGAAATTTGAAGACAACTTGGAGGCTTGGATCATTAGGATTTTGGGCCTTTCAGAGGTCTAAAATTCTGAAAGCCTGAGTCTCCAAAACAACGAAGAGGGAAAGGACTTTTGGGGATTCAGTCTTGTCATTGTTTTGGATGTTTCAGAGGTCCAAAACACCGAAAGGGCTGAATCTTTGATACCAAGACAGATGACCACAACATGGTTTTTGGCCTTTCGAAGGCCAAAAACCTGTGACAAAGGTCGCAACCCCAAAAAAAAAAAAAAAACCCCTAACACACAAAATAAAATGTAGAGGGCAAAGCCTGACCTGACATGGACAGGCCTCTTCACAAAATGAAGGCTCCCACAAGCCCCGTTAGAGACCAGGGGAGAAGAAAACCCAAAATTCCCTAGGCCGGACCAGCACGAGGGTGGGAAAAACACCCTGAAACCTAAAAATAAAACCAAGGGAAAGAAAATGAGAGGCATGTGAATGAGACTCACCTTAGAGGGGAAAAAGTGAGGAGGAAGGCACAGTGGAGTTGGAAGTAAGAGTGTGCGGTCAAGTTTCTGGGCTGAGGGCGAGGACGCTGAAGCTGAGAGCTCTCGAGAAAATTAGAATCGAGGGTACAAAGTGTTTTCAAAATAGGGCCTCCTTAACTTATAACCCATGGGTCCTGACGTCAGTGCCTTTAGTGGTTTCGGTGTCCAAAACACTAAAAGTTTGGAGGTGGACTCCTTTCAAAATTTTAGTGTTTTTGGATGCCAAAAACACCAGAAGAACCATCTTTCGGCCTTTCGGTCATTTTGATGTTTCAGAGTACCAAGGTCCCTGAAATGTTGGAAGTGTTGAAAGGCCGAAAAAGTTGTTTTCTCTTATGATCATGCTGACGCCTGTTCTTCTGAAGCTTGACCGAGCGAGGACTCAAAGGGGAAAACAAGACCAATAAAACAAAGAAGA
This sequence comes from Thuja plicata, assembly GCA_018584345.1. Classification (NCBI taxonomy): domain Eukaryota; kingdom Viridiplantae; phylum Streptophyta; class Pinopsida; order Cupressales; family Cupressaceae; genus Thuja; species Thuja plicata. Next base: position 6,054,208 of record MU225537.1, read on the forward strand.
GGGGGTCCCCATGGTTAGAGGACCAAAAAAATGGGTTGTGTGTTGTGGACCCGTAAAAAATAGCCTCGACAAAAGGAGGAATGACCAAGGCATTTCTTTATCATCATTACTCTTCTGAGCTGTAACTCTACAGTAAACAAGGTCAAGAGGTGTTGGTGGTGACCAATCTTTCAATGACTTCCAATCCAAGGTTTTTTGTTGATTCCTAAGGTGTGTTCATGTGTATTTATTCCTTGACTTTTGATTGTGGTAACCAAAACATTTTCCTGTTGCTCCCAACCTTTGCCAAGTAGACCAGGGTTTCCCGAAAAGATCTTTGCTTCTAATCAGACGTTCATAGCCATGATAAAGTTTTCCCCAAATCCCAAGTATAACCTTTCTCTACTGCCAATCAGGCATTTATAGCCCCGGTAGAGGTTGCCATAGTCGCCCAAATCTATTTTTCCTGCTAGGCTATAGCTTTCTTTTTCTTTTCTTTTTTATGTTTTTTTGAGAGTTATGTCTTTGGACAGTCCTTTTATTCCTTCAATGTTTTCTTGAAATATGTTAAGCCCCTAGATGTTTGTGTACTCCATGTGTTCATGTCCATGATAATAGAATCTTTTCTTTTCATTTTTTTTTTTGAATCTGATCTGAGCAACGATTAGGTTGTGCCACCCAGATTTCACACTTGTGTCCTCTTTGGGACACTTTTCCTTTTGTGTGCTTCTTTTCTCCTCTCTTCGGCTATTCTTTTATTTTTCCACCGCTTTCACACTCGTTCAGACCTGGGTTCTAGGATTGGTGGGTACCCAAATCCATGCACTAATGTCGGTCACAACCGTCAAATGCTCAAGGAACCATTTCTCTTGAGTGTTTCCTTTTAGTGTATTTCATGATTAGGATAACTGAGCTTTGAACTTCTTGTTGATCACTGATACCTGTCATCACTTTGCCCCTTTTGACAATGTTCTTTGAGTTGCACATTTTTTTTTTTTGAGAAATGACTAAGAAATACCCCTTGCTCTGAGTTGTTGACTACCTTGGAATGGACCCAAGAACACACTAACCCAAAAACAACAAACAAGCCCCGACAAAAGAAAAAGGAAGAAAGGACTGACGGTGAGGGTGACGAAGAAACAACAAGAAAAGAAAGGAAAGAACCAAAAAAAGGGGACTATGGTACAAGGGATGAAAGGTAGTCCCACTTAGGATTCAAAGTAATGTTTGAGGAATTTACCATTGACTCACAATGGGGTCAAATCTCCACCCAACGTGTTGATCCTGAAAGTGTTTTCCCCCAGGATCTCTGATATTTGATAAGGGCCTGTCCACAATCTTTGGAACTTGGTGTGGCTACCTAGCTTTTCTTTCACCTTATCCCACATGAGGACAAGGTTAGAGATCTTGAAGGCTTTAATGGTGGCTCTCTTGTTGAACCACCTCTTGACTATGGCTTGATGTTTTGATACGTGTTTTAGAGTCCATGTTCACTTCTCCTCTAAGTTAAGGAGATTCATGAGTTGTACTCAGACTTGATCTTCTCCTCCCACATACTGGTCCATGAATCTAAGGACTGGGATCTTTAAGTTCATAGGTCAGACTAGTTGCAAGCCATAGACTAGCTGGTACAGAGATGTCCCCAGGGCATTTTTTAACCTTACGTTATCAGTCCACAAAGCGTATTTCAATTGCGCATGCCAATCCTTGGGGTTGTCATCCAGGAGGTGCTTAATCACTGTTGTTAGGTTCTTATTAGTAGAATCTGCTACACCATTCCCTTGCAGGAAGTAATTTGAAGAAAACTTAAGGATTACCTGGTTCTCGAAGGCCCATCACATTAGTGAGGTCAAAGAAAAAGAAGGAGCATTGTCACATACTAGATAAAATGGCATGCCAAACCTGGTTATGATACGCTCTTCCAGGAATCTAGTCACAACCTCTATGGTACAATTCTTCAGTGCTTGAGATTACGCCTAGCATGTGTAGTAGTCAGTGGCTGTCAGGATGAACCTATGTCCTGCAGACAAAGGGGGTTAATCATTCCAACAAAATCCAAGCCCCATTGGGCAAACGGGCGTACCTCATATACTGGTTGTGGGGGCATTGCAGGGTTTCTCTCTCAAGTTGTGCTAGTTTGACAAGTGTGGAAAGATCTCACATGTTTTCTTGTGTCTCTGAATATTGTAGGCCAGAAATATCCTACCCTTAAGATTTGGTGAGCCACTGCGTCAGCTGACCCATGGCCCGTTCCGTACTTGTCATGGAAACTTTCTAGGATTTTCTTTGCCTCAAGTTTGTCCAGGCACCTTAGGTATAGGCCTTCATAATTGCATTTGTACAGTTGTCCATACTTCAACATGTAGGAGCCATTCTTGATTCTCAAGGCTCTTCTTTGAGAACCACTAATTTCTTCTGGGCAACAGTTTTGCAACAGATAATACACTACGTCACTATACCATACATCACTGATCACACCTTGATCGGTGTAGGTTTGGCAGACCAGACCTTTTTCAACCTTAGAGATCAATTTTGTCAGGCTCTGGCCTCTCACTAGTTTCATTGGTTGGATCTCAAGGTCAAACTCTTGGAGGATGGCCATCCATTTTCCTCTTCGCTCTCGCAGCTCATTCTGCATCAAAAGGGACTTTACGGCTGCATCTGGAACTACCCCAATGACTTTACTTCTCAAGATGTAATGTCTAAATTTTTCCATCACTTTGATGAGAGTAAATGATTTTTTATCTAGGTTTGGGTACCTGAGCTCAGCGTCTTTGAAAGGTAGCTCATGAAATCTATGGTTCTTTCATCTTCACTGTTCTTCTTCTGTGTGAGGATGCCCACACAAGAGTGCTCAAATGAAAAAGAGTAAACTTTGAAAGGGATAGTATAGTCTAGGCTGACTAGAACTAGTGTCATAGAGATTGCGTTCTTAATCTCCTCAAAATATTTCTTGGCTAGGATAATCCATTCAATCTTGGCATCCTTCTTGAGCATGTCATTCAACGGTTTTACTATCTCTGTGAAAACACTAATGAACTTCCTTATGAAGTTGATCTTCCCGAAGAAAGATTTCAGCTCTTTGTGGCTGTGTGGTGGTGTCAATTTTAGAATGTCTTCCACCCTCTCAGGATCTATGTCTATCCCCTTCTCTGAGAGGATATGTCCCAAGAGCTTGCCTTCAATTACCCCAAACACACATTTCTTGGGATTGATGGAAATCCTGAATTCCATGCATCTTTGAAGGAATTTTCTGAGGTCACTTAAATGGTCAGCTCTTTATTTTGAGAAAATTGTGAGGTCATCCATATAGATGATAATGAGCTTTCTAACTATTCCTTTGAAATCTATTTCCATTTCCTTCTAAAAAGTGGCCCCTACGTTAATCAATCTGAAAGCCATCCAACGGTAGGCAAAGCTTCCCCATTTGGTTGTGAATGTCATTTTCAGCCTATCCTCCTCTTGCACCATCACTTGGTTGTAGCCTAAATAACCATCTAGGAAGGACATCATTTGGGACCCATTGACCTTTTGTAGTACTTTGTTGAGAGACGGGAGCGGGTAATTGTCCTTCTGAGAAGATTTTTTGAGGTTCCAGAAATCCACGCACAATCTAATCTCTCCCATTTTCTTTCTTACGGGCACTAGGTTTGCAACCCATGTGGAATGCCAGATTGGAAAGATGATCCTAGCATCGACCAAATTCTGAACCTCCTTTTGAATCAAGGGTTCCATGGTAGGGTTCATAGGCCTTTTCCACTGCTGGAAGGTCTTGGAGTCCAGTTTCAGAGGGATGTTGTGTACTATGACTGAGGTGTCATATGTCTTCAATTCTTCATAGCTCCATGCTATGACATCTTGATATTTAGTGAGGAGATGGACCATTTTCTCCTTTTCTTCTTTGGTTCCTACCCTTCCGATGTGGACCTCCCTAGGTTCTTCTTTTGTGCCAAGGTTGTAGGTGTCACATTCTTTAACATTCGGTGTTACATCTAGGCGTCTCCCTATTGCAGTCTTGTCACTGTCAAAAATCCTCTCTAGTTCTACCATCCCTTTAGGTATGGCGTTGGTTCTCAGATTTATAACACCTTGATCATCAAGAGCTTTGGGTTCAACTATTTCTTCACCTTCCTTGTCCTCGTCAATGATTTTTTTTTTAACACACCGGCACACATAATAAACTCCAAAATGTGTTGATCATCCTGGAAGACTTGAAAGTTAGTGACATTGTCTGGAATGGCCGAAGCTGCGATGAGTTTGACTGAGAATTTATTCAGCTTGGATTTCTCCATTGGATGTAATGAACTGGCTGATACGGCCAAGGTGTCGATGACCACATTTCTTCTTCTTGGGATGGTTTTGATGTCGAAAGTGTTGAAGTCATTGATCAGGTCCCATGCTCTATTTCGACAGGCTAAGAGCCTCTTGTCATTGCAAGTATACTGGATATGGATCTGTTTGAAAACCAATTGTGAGTCCCCTTCTACTATCATTATTTTTATTCATTTCTCATGGACTAGGAGGAGTCCGCAAACCAGTGCTTCATACTCTGCAACATTGTTAGTGCACAAAAATTGTAACCTATAAGTGGCATAGAAAGACTTACCTCTCGGGTTTATTAGTTTGATCCCTGCACCTACTCCCTATTTACATTTGGAACTGTCAAAGCACAATTTCCATATCTAAGGTTTCTTGGTAGGGTAATTTTTGGCTGATTTTCTCTTTACAGGGTCCTTGGTTTTAAGTCTCTGCCTCTTCTCCCCATCACTGTCAGAAGAGATTGATTCTCTCATACCTTAGGTATGTCTGGGTCTGGTGATCGCGGTACTTGTACTACCCTTGTCCTCTAGCATTCTTTTTTAAGGGGGGAAAGCTCTATCATCAGAGGTACTCCACTCACTAAGCATGTTCGAGGCCTGGCCTCTCTCATCGGCATATGACCCAGTATCCTAATCTTGGTTTGGGGTGATTGTAGAAATTGGGACATCTACCCCTAGCGGGATGTCATTCTTGTCCTTGGTCTCAAGGATGTCCTTTTTTATTGTAGGGTTCTTTGATAGCTTACTTGATGAGGTGGTTTGGTTCAATACCCTTGATAATGCCTCCTGGGAACTGGGGCATGTGAACTCGGAATGGCTAGCTTGGTGTAATTGACAGTGCCCTAGTAGTAACAAAATGTTAGGATCTACATCTTGTCCCAAGTGTCGTAAGCTGACCATAGTGTTGTTGACAAAGTGTTGGAAAATGTCATCATTGATATCTAACTCCAAGAGACCCAAAATAGAGTTGTAGTCCAATTCTAGGTTTTCTTGGATTTGGAACATGAGAATGTCGTCCATCCAATAAGTGCCCAAATCAGTCTAGGTGAACATGAATTCATTCGGGGCATTGTACTCAGTGATCATCTATCTCAATTTAGGCTCTACATCAATCTTTATCTAGTTATTCATACCTCTCCATGGTAGCCACAACTAGGTCAAATCTATGGAAAGCCAGCCCCTCAAGCACTTAGTCCATTCTCGACTCAACAACATCCCATAATTTTCAAGTATGTCTACTACATGCACATCAATGTGTTCTTGTATTTTGGGATCCACAAATAATTGAATGTGTACATCTTTGAGCACACTGATCACCTTGACCTTGGTTTTATCCAATTGCATGACCACTCAGTTTGCAACTTGGGGCACCATCCCCAACTTTTGGCAAATTGACAGAGGCATAACATTGCACGAAGCTCCTGAATCAATCAGGAAATTATGTAGGTTCTTCCCAAATATCCATAGACTGAGTAAGAATGGTGGGACCTCCATCCTATCTTTGAACATAGCAGGGAAAGCTTTAGATGTGTTGATGTTGGATATAGGTGCCCTTGCATTGTTGGTCGATGAGCCAAGTTTTGAGTGGTCCAGAGGTCTTAGAAGGGCCTCCTTCTGAGACGGGAAACCTTGCAGTAATTCAAACATAGATATGTTCGCTTTGGTTTTCTTTAGTTCATCAACTACGTTGTATTTGTCACTCGACCATGTCGCACCCTTGTAGCTGGCATATGTACTTGTTATGGGAGGTGTAGGACCGTTTGGGCCTTTAGAAAGCATGGGATTGTTACTAGCTTGAGGATCTGGTGGAGTTGGTTGTTTGCCTAGGGGAATACCATCCGTGAGAGGCTCCCTTCTGCTTTGAAGGTTGTATGAGTTTCTCTGGTCATTTTGGAAAGTGTGCACTTCAGAATATTCAGGTTCTTTCTCTTTCTGGAAACAAAACATGAACTCATCTTCTCCTGTGAAAGCATATGAACCTTCCTCCTTTCTAGACTCGTATGAATCAAACACGATAGCATCAAATTGTGCCTGGGGCTCTTCTGAGTACTGGATGTAATGATCATGAGAGTTGTTCCCTGGCCCATTATTACCTTGGTGTGAATTTGGAGCCCCAACAAAATTAGCCTCTGAAGCCTCATAAGCATTGGAATTGTATGCTGGGATGCTGTCGTTATTGGGTCTAGTGTACCATGGCCTGTTTAGCCTTTTTTGTCCAAACATTTTCTCTTGTATGTTGTTGTTGTTATACGCATTGAAACTCTGATTGGGGTTTTGAGGATATGTATTTGGGCCAGCTAGTGCCCGTTGATATCCACCTTGATTCTGAGATGGATTTAACTTCATCCGGGTGAGCTCGTTGGTGAGCTGGGACAATGTTTTCTTCACGGCATCCAGTTCAGAGGCCATGAGAGTATCAGGCTTTGTTTGGGGCACAACTCTTTGTTCCACAAATGCTACCTTGTGAGCCTCATAACCCAGATAAGTAATAGATGGGGGTGCAGCTACAAATGGTTGTGCCAAAGTGGGGTTCAACATAGGCATGTGAGTGGCCAGAGCTTGATTTTTTACTTCAAACAGATGTGGGATAGCAAGGTTATTCATGATAGGTACCGCTGCATAACTCCCTTCTTGTGGGTCCATCTGTTGGGTGAATGTGATGGCTTCATTGTACACCTTTTCCATTATGTCTCTATCCACCGGGGGAAGCCTCCTCAGAAAGATTGAGGTGAAAGGATCCAAAGCTTTTAAGTAAACTTGTATGACAACCTCTTCTGGTATGGTGTAAGGAGCTTCCAAATTTTGATGTATCTTGTCAAAATGATGATTGAACATGGCGATAGGCTCTTTAGGATATTTCCTCATTGTAATAAATTGGTGATGTGTCATGGCCGGATCCACATACAATTTGAATTGATTCAGGAATTTGGTCTCAAACTTGTTCCATGCATAAATAGACCCTCGTGGTAAGTTCAGGTACCAATTGTAGGTGAATTCTCCCAAAGTGTATGGGAATAGATGACAAACAATGTCTTGGTGGGCGATCTCTTTACGGTTGCAAATTTCCTTGAAGGTGCGAATGTGTTCTTCCATTGTCCTTGATTCATCATATATAAACCGGGTGCAAAACATCTCTAGATTTTTGGGTAACTCTTGGAGCTGCCCAACGAAGTTTAGGGGTGAGCTGGTTGCATTGGAAAAAAAGGCCATCGGTCGAGGTTGCTCCAAATTCTGATTTTGCAAGTTCTGATTTTGCATTACGGTTGCGATGACAGTCAGGGCAGCAATATGTGATTGTTGTCCATAAGAATATTGAGACTCGGTAAGGTGGGATGAGGATTTCTCTTTGTTCTTCCCATTGTTGCTACGAGCTTTACGGTGATGGGTGAGTTTGAGTAACTCACCTCTCTTTAGAGATGATCTAAGCACTCGCTTGAATCTCTCTAGGGAGAAAGATCCAATGTTATCTAGCTTTTGAGTCTTGAGGCCCTCCTTCTAGCGCCACTTCTATTGAGCGTTGTTTTGACACAAGCTAACTTGCTAGGATTTTGAGATTTGATTTCCTCTCTTGAAAGAATAATGGAGTTATTCCCAAGGTTCTCTGAGGTCGGGTCACAACCTACTTGATTGCTTAGTTGAAGATAAATGTGATTGTTCATGAGGAGGCCTTTTCTGGTTTGTTCAAGACATCAAACTATAAAACACTTTATCTCTTTTTTTCTTTGGTATTTTCCATTAACAAATATGGGTGTTTGTAAATAAAATGCAATTTTTGTAATTTTCAAGGTGGTCGGAGTTTAAAGAGAGGATAGAGTGACGAAGAATAAACCAATGATAGAAATAAAGTCCTACGAACATAAACTATTTGTAAACCCTTCCTTGCAAATTGAACAATGGGAGAGATTTGGAATAAACCCATGAAGCATGAAACATACCAAGTCACAATTCACTACCCCATGGATGCAAGCATTTTGGAGAGAAGACGTATTCACTTGTGCAGGATATTCAAAATTGATCAAATCACGAAACCACCAAGATGTGCGCACCCATGAGATAGATTTATCATTAAGCCCAAAGATGATCTCTTCCACGCATTCGTCATAGCAAGGTAAGGTAAACAACAACAAACTCCAACTAAAAGAAACGTGAATTTGAAACACAATAAACAAGAGGCTCTCTGAAAATAATGAATAATGCAAGCATACATTCAATAAATTTGCACAGGTAGCAGCAATTCACACACCACGAACGAAGCACCAATTGTATGTCTTTATTGTATTAAGAATCTGACCATTTACATTTCTTTTGTGATTACAATATATAGAATTTGATTTGCAACTCTGAATTCTGAATTTAGGGCATCAAAGAGAAAAAAATAATTTAAACTAAAACTTTATTGAAGGGAAACTATTCTTAACCAATACTAGCTAACTTGCATGGATCTATGAACCCATTTACTATCAGTTTGCCCATGCAAGGAGGGTCAAACTCATTGAGAAGAAAGAGAAAAGGAGAAGGGGTTTCTTCAGCAAACTCAGAGTCTTCTTCTTGTTTCTAGAAGTCTTTCTTGGAATCTTCATCTGGAAACTCATCTGACGGTGGAGACTGATAGGGAACCCTTAGTCCTTTCAGAATGAACTCAAACTGACCATCAATTAAATCTGGAGTTCAACTGGTGTGAAAAATGTAATCTCACTGGAAACACCCAATTGTTTGGACCCCGACCTCAACTTTGAAACCTTTCTAGTGTCAAAATCTCTTAAGTGTTTATCATTCAACCTTGGTCCAGAGTTTGGACTTGTCGGAGGTCGAAACAGCCAAAATATCTAGAAGGTCGAATGGCCAAAAATCTGTCTAGGCCGAAAGGCCAAAAATCTGATGGGGCCGAAAGGCCAAAAATCTTGGAAGGCCAAAAGGCCGAAAACTTAGAGGAATGAAAGGCTGGGTCATTTGACAAGGCCGAAAGGCCAAAAATTCTAAAACCATCCTTAGAAAAATCTTCAAAACTGTTCTATGACCCAAAAGGTCAATTTGGGAATACTTCAAGGTGTGCGCCTGGAGCCTTTGTATGATCTCTTCGACTTCTTCATAGTTTATCTCCTTCCTTTTAGCCCTATTAACTTTTTTTTCTTCCTTTTTCTTGAAGGTCGTCAGCTCAGAAGTGAAGAATTGAATCTCTTCTACGAGATTGGTCATCTTCATCATCTCTTCTTTTGAATAAAACAATTGTTGTAGGGCCTCCTTGGTCCCTGTACTTGCTATGATGTCCCTGAATTTTTGGAGCACTTCTTTGGATGGTCATAAGACATGTTTATCTTCATCTCGGTATAGATCAAGGCCGATCCCTGTAAAGAAGATATATATTTCTTCCACCCATTCCAAGACATCTTTATGTTTATCCAATATGGAAGCATGACATTTCTCATAAATGTTAACTATCTTGGTTATGCACTTGATCCAAGCCTCAAATTTGTCTAGCTCTTCACCTTCATATATCTTCACCAAGATTTGGAAGTGTTGTTTTCTAATAATTTGTAAATCCTAGAGAGTGGCTCTCCATTTGCTTGTCTCAGATTCCAGGCCACCTTCCTCTATCATCAAATCTATCAGATTTGTAGCCTCTACTAGAATAACCCTATAAGGTCTAAATATTTTCTTGATGGCCTCTTCCCCACATTTCTCAAAATTGACCTTCCAATCTGTACTTGCTTTGATGAAGGAGGGGGTTAGACCTGTCGGTAAGTCAAGGGCATTTATTTTATCCAATACTTCCTGTAGTGAGGCTTCCGAATAGCTGGGGTCAATGGGACCAACCATTTTGTGGATGAACCTCTTCAAGGTTTCATTTTGCTCAATCAAAGCTTTTATGGTCTCTTCATCTTTACTCATGAAACCTAGACCATGTTTGAGCCCCATGGCTACCAGTGTCTTGCTCCCCTCCCTAGTAGGTTCCCCCAAATCTATCTCCTTAAATGTGTAGTCTTCTGAAGTAGTTTGGGCTTGAGCGGTGATGGCTGATAGGACTGCAACATGTGCCTTCCAGCATCCCCTTGTGTCTTGGGTGACATATGACATTGTCTATGTTGTTAATATGACTGTTGTCTACTAAAATTCTTGCCCCAAGTATGCTATGTTCGCATTTTCCTTTTCATCATCATTGGTGTAAGTTCTCTTCCTTAACTAGATTTCTGTATTAAACCATGTAGGTTTACTAGAGGCGGTGACTAGCTCATACGGGGTAACTTGCAAGACTGCATCCAAACTTTGTGACCTTGGAATCATCTCTTGATCTGGCCCTTTCCCCTTTTCCTACCTTTTCCTCTCTTCATTCCCCTCCTCTTGGTGTTCTTCACCTTTCTCCCTTTCATCCTCCACCTTGCCCTTTCCTTCTCCTGCCTCATCTTGTTTTTCTTGGCCTCTATTTTCATCACCCGAGGAGCTAGCTAACACTTCTGTATTAAGACTGGTCATGACCTTTGGTGTGGTTTCAAAAGGTGACATAGACTCTAGTTTTATTGACCCTCCAGGAGTTGGGATGTGGCAGAGCAAAGGGCTCAATGATCACTAGTACAAAAACAACAATATATGACCAAATAAACTACCAAAAATTGTAGATAAATGACCAAATTTGGTCACGTGATCAGTGGTAGTTTATTGCCGGTCATTTATCTCGCGACCAAATTTATGACTAAACTATTTTAGTCATTTATTTGGTTATTTATTTAGTCATTTATTTGGTCGTTTATTTGGTCATTAATTTGGTCATTGATTTGGTCATTGATTTAGTCATTTATTTGGTCGTTTATTTGGTCATTTATTTGGTCGTTCATTTGGTTGTTTATTTGGTCATTGATTTAGTCATTTATTTGGTCATTTATTTGGTCATTGATTTGGTCATTGAATTAGTCATTTATTTAGTCATTTATTTAGTCATATATTTGGTCATTTATTTGGTTGTTTATTTAGTCATATATTTAGTCATTAATTTAGTCATATTAGGGCACGATGGAATCGAACCACCATCCTCCTACTTGTAAAGTAGGTGCTCTTCCATTGAGCTAGTACCCTTGAAAGAATAATCATACCATGTATAATGATGCAGATAAATTTTGTACAACAAACTCAAAGAATTTGATGGTTTTTAAATTTTCTTTATGGGCCATATAATAAGGACTTATGTTCTGTTTATTCTGAGAAATTGAAAGTAATCATTTTAAGGCAGTCTAGTGG
>MU225537.1:6070721-6105291 GCA_018584345.1 Thuja plicata
AAAACCTTTTGGTAAAAAACCCCAGCACTCCAAAACCTGCACAATGTATTAATCAAAACTATTATTGTTTACAATACACTTGCAATGCAAGTTCTTTCAGGAGATAATCGACACTTGAAGACAAATCCGACAGCATAACAACATTCCAACAATACACTAAGGGCCCATTTGGTAGCAGGAATTGGACCGAAATTGGCATTATCTAATTCTGGATAATGCCAAATTCCATGTTTGGGTCCTTGAAAAAAAATGGAATTGGAATTCTGAAATTCTCATTTTGCCCCTAAAATGGGAATATCATCTTCCACCTAAATAGGTGGAATTGGAATTTCGAATTCCAATTCCAATTTTTACAAAATCAAATTTAATATTTCGTGGGACCCGTGACTATAAAGATGTATATTATATTGCTATAAGGATGTATATATATACATGTGTGTATATACACAAATGTGTATATATGCATGTGTGTATATACATGTGTGTATATATACACATGTGTGTATATATACATACATGTATGTGTGCATATACACATATGTGTGTATATATACATACATGTATGTGTGTATATGTGTGTATATATATACACATGTATGGTGTGTGTATATGTTTGTATATGTACACATATGTATGGTGTGTGTGTGTATACACATGTGTGTATATATGTGTATATATACACAAATGTGTGTATGTGTATATATACACACATGTGTGTATATGTGTATACATGTATACACACTTGTATGTGTGTATGGTGTGTATATGTGTGTATATATACACACATGTATGTGTGTATATATACACATGTGTGTATATGCATGTATATATACATAAATGTGTGTATATGTGTATACATGGATACACACTTGTATGTTTATATACACACATGTGTGTATACACACGCACATGTATGTGTGTATAAAAACATGTGTGTATGTGTGTATATGTACACAAATGTGTGTATATGTGTGTATGTGTGTGTATGTGTGTATATACACACATGTGTGTATATGTGTATACATGTGTGTATATACACATATACACATGTATATATATACACATATATATACATGTGTATATACATGCACATGTATGTATGTATATATACATATGTGTGCATGTGTGTATATATACACACACATATACACACCATATTCAAAGAAATTAAAAAATAAAGAATTAAAATTCCTTAATGCATCTTCTCATTCATCCTCCAGGTGAACCAAACGGGTCAGACCATATTTCGGATTTCATTTTGAGGATAAGCATCTTCTTGAATATGCAGCATCTTCCTGAATTGACCATATCCATGATATGGTATTCCAGCTGCCAAATGGGCCCTAACTTCTCTCTGTGATTTGCAACCCAAAAATGCTTATATCATGTGCTTCCCTTTTTAGGGCAACTTCCAAAGATAACCGTATTAGGGTTTTACCATTCTTCGGAAAAATAGGAACCCCACGCATTGCAGAAGAGTGTACAGTACTCAACATAATCAGTTGTCACATGTCTTGCATGTCTTCACCTGTCATCGAATCTTTCACAATTATCTCTTAGAAATATTAATGACCGTCATAGGAATCCGTCATAACCGTTTCAGTCATGATTACCTTACACATTGTCCAAAGTGCAACATTTGGCAAATAACCTCTATTCACCTAGACCAAGTTTGATCATCCTTGTCGTCTTCCAAGTGGAGTGAAAACACAACATGTCCACTCAACTAAATGACAGAACGGATATCAAACTTAAATACATTATTTGCAAACAATTAAATACAAAATAAATAATATCAAATGTAAGGAAAAATATAAGGTTGAGACACCTTATTCCTAACAATGACAGGTCATTTATGCATTTGTGTTGATTGATAGATTGGATGATTTGATCACTTGATGAAATGATGAGTGTTAAGAAACACTTTTGTTTGTTGATTGAAATGTGTTCGGATCAGTGGTATTGAAAAATACCCTTTCTTTGTTGGTGATATTGAGAAATACCTTTGTGTGATTGGTGGTATTAAGAAATACATGTGAGAATGATGAATTGCATCTAGTTGAAACAATTATCCTTTTGATAAAAGATAAGATTTGATTTCAACTCATGGAATGGATCGTAGCGAGAAACAAGGATTTTCTTTGCGAGCCAGGAGCATATATATAGCACATGTTGTAGGATTAACAGAGCATTGATAGACAGACCATCTAGCTGAAAAATTGCACATGTTTATAAGGTTTTCACCACTTGTAAAATTTCTATTTTTTTCTACCAAGGTGTCTCTTTACCAGGTTTTCACCAAGGCATGATTTTGTTCTTCAATTTTTTTATCTTTTTCTCTTTTTTTGTATTTTTTATATATTTGATTTTTTTAAAATGTTTCCCAAGCGCCTGTTTGCCAGGTTTTCACCGAGACAACCATTTTTTTAGCTTCTTTTTTTTGCTTTTAGGATTTTTTTTAGGGCTTTTTCACTATTTTGGGATTTCTTCAAGATTTTTTCCACTATACAACTTTGACTGACAAAGATATAGTAGAATCACTTCAAATGATTAGTATTGATTGGATCAGGAAGTGGGTATCCTTCTGTGGTGGATAATTGATAAGCCACATATATAAATACTACTATGATTATAAAAGGCCCTAACCAATTCAGTTCAAACTTGCCTTTCTTTTCTCGATGTTGTTGATTTTTTGGATTTTCACGTAGCACTAGATCGCCTACTTGAAACTCACGAGGTTTGACTTTCTTATTGTATCCTTTTTTCCATTCTCTTCTAATATCCCTGCAGGTGTTCAAAATCATCTTGATGCCTTTCAGCTATAAATTCTAGGTGTTGTAACCTTTAGACTCTATATTCATCATCTGTGATCAACCCTTGTAATGATACTCTTAAGGATGGTAATCTACTACCAAAGCAAGAACTGATTCTACACAATAGACCAAAGAATAAGGAGTAGCTTCCATTGGTGTTCTAATACTCATACGATAGGCCCACAAAGCCAAATTGACTTGAACATGCCAATCTTTTCCAGAATCATTGACTTTTCATATGAGAATCTTTAGGATTTTTTTGTTACTGGCCTCGACCTGTCCATTTCCCTGAGGGTAATAAATGGAAGAGAAGTGTTGAGTAATCTAAAAAAATTCACAAAATTTCATGACATCTTTATTCTTGAACTATTTTCCATTGTTTGTGATGATATATGAAGGAATTCCATATCTATGGATGATATAATTAAGGATAAACATAGAGACTTGTTTTCCTATGGTCATTATCATAGGTATGACTTCTACCCATTTTCTAAAATATTATGTTGATGTGATTATGAACTTGTGCCCATTTGAAGAGGATGGATATATTTGGCCAATTAAGTCAAAATCCCACTCCTAAAAAGGCTAGTGTGTGATAAAAGGTAGAAAGTCTCATGCTAGATCGTGAATCAGATTTCCATGAATTTGGCACTTCTTGCAATATTTTGAGAAACAAACAACATTTTTCTCCATTGTAGGCCAATAGTATCCTAGTCGTAAGAGTTTTTTAGACAGAGTAAGTCCATTCAAATGTGATCCACAAATACCTTCATGGACTACACGTAAGGTTTCATTTGATTCTTCAAGCTCTAAACATCTTAGTAAGGTACCATCAAAACCTCTTTGATACAAATCATTAGCTATGATCACGTGTTTGGACGCTTGGTGAATAATATTTCTCTTTTGGTTCTTGGACAAGTCCTTGGAAAAGGTTTTATGCTTAAGGTAGTCAAGAATTGGTCCATAGCGAAGAGACTTACAACTCAAAATCTGGCACACTAATTTAGAGTTTGGACAGTCGTAGGAAGGATAGGGTAACTCTTCCACTAGGAATTCATAACATGTTTGATTATTGAACAGTTGTATTAGAGATGTTAAGTTATCCACTGCATTCGTCGCTTGATTGCATGCATGAGGAATCTGTTCAAAGGTTATACCGGCAAAGTAATTTTTAAAATCCTCTACCATGTTCTTGTATGACACTAATTTCTCATCCTTTGTTTGATAGTCATTATTAATCTGATTTATGATTAACTGAGAATCACCATACATATGTAATTCTGTGATTTGCCATTTTTAATCCATTGACCAAAGATTCAAATTCTGCAATGTTGTTGGCACAGGAAATAGGATATTGTATGCCTTGGGTATTGTGTATCCCTAAGGGGAGATGAAAACTACTCCTTCTCTTGATCCCTGTTGTGTAAAGGAGTCATTGAAATACAATTTACATGTGTGGTCTATGATTATTAGAATGGATTCATCAGGAAATTCCATTGTTAAAGGATTGTCTTATGGTAATGGTGCTTCGGCTAACTGTTCTACAATAATTTTTCCATTAATGGCTTTTCTTTCTATGTATTTGATATCAAACTCACTAAGTATCATCGCCCATTTATCCAATCTTCCTGTTAAGGTTGCTTTGTTGAGAAGATATTTCAAAGGATCAATTTTGGCCACCAATTTGAGTGAATGTGTCATCATATAGTGTTTGAATTTCTATGATGCAAATATGAATGCAAGACAAGATTTCTCAATAGGTGTATATTTAAGTTCATATTGCACCAGTATTTTTTGATATAATATATTGTTCATTCTTTCTCATTTTCATCTTATTGTGCTAAGAGTGCCCCCAGTGAAGTACCAGTTGCTAAAACATATAGTAATAATGGCTTTCCTGCATTCGGGTCCATTAGAATTGATGGATTTTATAGCTATTTTATAATTTTATTGAATGATGTATCATGTGCTTCATCCCATTTATGTGTGATACCTTTGTGCATGAGCTTAGTAAATGGTTGCACTTTATCAGCCAGTTGAGCAATGAAACTTCAGATTGATTGTAACTTACCTTGTAAGGACCTTACTCGACTAATATTTTTGGGTGATGGAATTTCCATGATTTCTTTTTACCTTCTTTGGATCAACCTCAATTCCCTTATTTGAGACAATGTATCCTTATTTTCCTAAAGTAACCCCAAATGCACACTTCTTTGGGTTTAATCTAAGTTTAAACTGTTCCATCTGATATAGGATTGTAGATAAATCCTTCAAATGATCTTTCCTATTCTGAGATTTCCCTAGGGTATCATCAACATAATGTTCCATTTTTTTTGCATCATGTCAAGGAAAATTGTTTTCATTACTCATTGATATGTCACTCCTACATTCTTGAGTCCAAAGGGCATAACATTCCAGCAAAATTTTCCCCATGGACATGTGAAATTTGTTTTGTATTGATCTTTAGGGGCAATATTAATTTGGTTATAACCTGAGAATCCATCCATTAATTATAACATCTTGTATCCCACTGTGAGATCCAGAATGACATCTATGCTTGCTAATGGTAAATCATCCTTTGGACATGCTTTGCTTACATCACAGAAATCTGTGCACACCTTGGTATACTTGTCGGGTTTTGATACTGGAACAATATTGGATATCCAATCTTCATATGTAATAGCTCTGATAAATCCTACTTTTAATAGCTTTTCCAATTCTACTTTCACCAGTAGCGCAATATGAGGATGCATTTTTCTTAGCTTTTTCTTAACAGGTTTGACTCCTAGAGCCATAGACAAATGATGCGTGATTAGATCAAGATCCAGTCCTAGCATATAAAGATAAGACCATGCAAAATTTATCTTCTTTTCTTTGAAGAATTGTGTGAATTCTTTTTTCTCCTCAACAAATAATGATTGAGTAATGTGTATGATTTGCGGCTTCTCTTTTGTGCCAAGATTGATCTATTGAGTAGGTTATGTGAGCACTGGAGAACGTTCCTCTGAGTGGTCTAGGAGAATGTCAAGTTTTCCATCCTCTATCACCTTAGGGAGGATTTCACTATCGAATATGTCCTTTATTTTTCCTTTTTGTAATCTGAGATTGCCATAGAATGGTTTTCACCCTCAAATCTTTCATTTATTTGCTTTCTACTTTTGCAACTGGAAAACTTGATATCCCCCCTCGCGTTAGACTCACTAGTGGAAGACGCTATGGGTTTTACTACATTTAGATAAAAAGCTATGACATGGTCATTGGGAAACATGGGTATATCCATAGGTTCAAATGAGGTCCAGTCGATAAGTTCAGGGTAGATTAGGTGTAATTTTCATTAGGATTAGCTTCAACTATTTCAAGGTTCATGATTGAATTGTTCTCATATATTTCAAATGTATCGATGAGGTCTATAAAAACTCCATCTTGAAGATTGTTTAGATCATCAAGATTCTCACTATTCTCACTTGAGTCACCATCAATATTATGTGAACCGAATTTGAAAGGTCATACACTTAATCTTTGTCCCTCTTCTCTCCCTTGTATCACATTGTTAGAATTTGTTCTTTCCCATATTCTATGAAACTCTTCTAGTGTGATCAAGACTCTAGTATCAGCATCAATTATACTAGGGATTACCACATTAGCAAAGTCAGCAATAATGTTTGTATTATGAGAAGTGTTAGAACTTTCTCCTCTGTCCTATTGAGGTGCATATTGATGAATCACATCTATTGTGATATCCATAGTTTCATCATAGAATGAGTCTCATTTATATTCATTAGAATCTATATCAGTATAATGTGGCCAGTCTAGAATATGGGTAATTGTTACTAATTGTATCCAATTAGGATGATGATTTTCTTGTTCATTGGCTTCCCCATTAGATGCATGTCCCTGAGAATTATGTTGGTTGTCCTCAAGTGTTTGATTAGTTTTTTTTCATGTGGATCTTTCTTCCTCGGTCTTAGTTTCTTGATCCCTTAAAAATGAAGGAATGTAGAGTTCTCCTTGATAATGAGGATTTTATTCATGGATATGTAACAATCTTTCATAGGAGATGGGGAGAATCTTCGTTTCCTCTTTAGGTTATTCCTATTCTTCATCAAAGATTGGGTCATCCTGAATGAGTGGTATTTTTACTACCTCTTTGTACCCTATGCTTATTTTGTCTTTGGGATCTCTGAATTGTGTAAGAATTGGCTCGACAAGACCTTATTTATTCTTGCTTCGGGGTCCTTGTTCTTGATATCCCATTTGTTGCATGATATGAAGACCACGCCCATATTGTTGAGTTTATATCTTGACATGTTTAATGTCTTGATGAGATTCATCTTTTTCCCTATATAGCCATTTCAATACCTCACTGTCTTCCTTCTCTTCCTCCACTGATTTGCCTCTTACAAAAGTCCAGTTATAGATAGTTTGTGGTTTAGGCTTTGCTGACATTGTGGGTGATGAAGGTATTCCTTGTAATCTTTATGAGAGAGGTAATTTAGCTACTGAAAGTAGTTGATCTACTTTGAATTCTCCCATCCCATTATCATGTAACTTTATTTTCTTTTCAAAGTCTCGTAGCATAGTTGTTGTAGAACTTTCTGAAAGTTGAGCTTTGGTAGCTTCTCGATTATGTGGGACTATCCTTTCACTTGATTGATGGTCATTATTATAGTATTGAAAGTAAATTGTGTTTGTCAGGATTGTGACCTCTTCTCCATTATAAGTAAATTTTAAGCATTGATTAAAAGTTGAAGGCACAGCTTGCATCTCATGTATCCAAGGTCTTCCCAAGAGAATATTATGTGATAGGTTAAGATCTAACACTTGGAATAAAACATTTCTTTTCATGGGCCCCACTCTGATATGTAGAATTACCAACCCCTTAGATGATCTTTCTTCATCATCATATTCCTTAATGGTTATCCTCTTTTTAGGGTCAATAGCTTAATCTAAAAATCCCAATGCTTTGATCAAACCTAGAGTACATATGTTTAAGCATGCCCCTTCATCTATCAATAATCATTTCATGTGATGTTTATGGATTAGCACTTCTATAAGAAGAGGAAAATTGTATAGGTGACTTAGAGAACTGTCATCTTCCTCTAAGAATGATAGGTAGTGAGGTGCGGTCAAGTATCAAACCATGGCTTGAAATTTATCCACATCTAAATCGTTAGGAAGATTTGTTTCAACCAAAGATTTTTCCAAAATCTCTTATGTGATGGAGAAATTTTAAGTAGTTCAAGAATAGAGATTTGCACAGGGGTTCTCTGCAATTGATCAACCAAACTATAATTAGATGAAGAGGATGATGAAGCTTGTTTGGTTGAGGTTAATTTTGATGATATAGGTAGTTTTGAAGAATATCCTTTCAATGTCACTTTAGCTTGACTCCTTATTACTGCGTTAGTGGACTTAGCCTTTTTTGTCTTTGACAATTGAGGTTAATTTTGATGATATAGGTAGTTTTGAAGAATATCCTTTCAATGTCACTTTAGCTTGACTCCTTATTACTGCGTTAGTGGACTTAGCCTTTTTTGTCTTTGATTATTACCATAATGATGTGTTGGTCCCATGCTTCCAACATGTTGATAGTTTTGTTGTATGAATAAGCATAATTCACCTGATTTCCCTTGGCATTGGATGACTCTCCTTTATCATAATTAGGCAAAGGTGTCTTAAATGTTGTGTGATCTTCATTTTTCTTATGTCCATCCACTGTAATGACCTTGTTCTCTATTAGGTCTTCTAGAAAATGCTTTAATTTTATGTACTCGGTCATTCTATGCCCCTTGTGTCGATGATACTTGCAATAATGAGCATCATTCTGCCATTTCAGTTTAACTGGTGGTTCGTATGGTCCTGATTCATGTATAATAATAACCTTGTGAGATATAAGCTTGCGTAATGTTGATTCAAGAGACTCTCCAAGAGGTCTAAATATGTGCTTAGGACCATTTGTGGAAGGTGGTTCCGATTGCCTGGATTCTTGATTAATTCGCACATTCGGTGTAGTATTAGGATCCTTTGAAGGAGTGATAGTAGAGAGATTGAATGCCAATTGCTTCAATATTATATTTTGGGCATCTACTAGTCCATCATTGACAACTTTTTGATTTTTGTTCCAATACTTTGATTTGTCTAGGTTTCCATTGGTATTAATATTGTAAGATCCCCATGATTCTTTATATATTTTATTCCCTCGTTTCCTAACCAAGGTGTCTTTGATTTTGACTCCCATGTACATCACTTTTTCAAATGTTGGAAGCATTGTAATTGAAGATAGTGATTCATTTATGTTACAAGATTATTTACAAAAATGTCCATCTTGTATGTTTCATGAATCAAACGAGGACATCTTGCAAATATCTTCCTCCATCATTGTAAGAATGATATAAATGGTTTTCCAATACATTGCTTAGTGTTACATAGATCAAACATTGTAATAGGATGCTGAATATTGTAGGAATAATGTTGCATGAATCGATCTATTAACTCTTCAAAAGTTTCAATTTCATGAGGTAGTTTGGAAAACCACTATGTTTCTTGTCCACTTAAGCTACAAGGAAAAAATCTCATCAGGTATGTTTGCTCATGAATGAACTTCATACTAAGAGTATAAAACTCTCATATATAATCTTGAGGGCCTCTAGCTCCTATATACTTGTCATACTTTGGTATATCCACATTGGGTGGAAATGGTAGCATGTGTAGACTATGATCAAAAGGCATAGGACAAAGTGCGTGGATTGAATACTTCTTTGGAATATGTCCTTTTCCTTCTTCATGTCTATGATTTGAGTTTGTAATGCCTCAAATTGTTTGATAAGAGTAGCCATGGGATTTTCCTCTTCATGTGTTTTAAGTTGTTCTATATCAAAATCTTGAGGAAATTTTATTCCCATAGAGGCTAGATGCATGAAATATTTTTCTTTGTTAGCCATTAGGACTTTGTCCATGATCTTTTGAAACCTTGTGTCTTGTTGGAATTTTTGAATGTATTCTTTGATTATCTCTTCTTCATTTTCAGTATTGGCATGATTGGCCCACTCATTCTCAATTCTAGCCATTTTTTTTTGTCAGTTTGAGATTCGGGGTCTATAGAATGCTCAAGAGTGAATGGGTCCTGATTCGGATTTGTTTGTGTTTCTAATATGATTCTTGTTTGAGGTATATGGCTATTATAAATTTTCTCAAAGCGACCACTTCTTGTCCACACCATGTAAGATTAGAAGATTTTTTCTTTGAAAAGATGATCAATCTATCACCTATAGTTTCAATGTTTGATAGAATAGCCTAGCAATTGGTCAAAGTTTGATGAAAAGTGTTGATGTAAAATAGATGATGTTTGAGATTTTGATGAAGGTTAGATTGACCTTGATAGTGATATTTAAACAAGAAAACGTTGATATGACCACTTGAGACTAGCGTTAGGTTGTTGAAACAAAGAGAAATTGGATTGATCTTCTAAAAACCAAAGTTTGATGTTATGCACTTGTGATGTTTGGACTAGAAATATAATTTTCGAAGAATTTCCCCAAAAGTGAGCTGATTTTGATAGAAATAGTACATAAATGACCTTTTTTTACCAACAATGAGACAAGGACCAAAGTCAATATTTTAAGACCCACATTTTTATGCAAAGGATAACTTTTTGAGAATCCATCTCTAGGTGACAACCAACAATTTGCACATTTTCCAACATTTCTAGTGTGTTTATAGGTGTCTTTAAGTGTTCAATTAGGGATACACATACAAAGAAAAATTATTTTGTCTTTTTTTGATAGGACTTTTTTGTTTTTAGAATTTTTGTGATAAGGTTTATAACACACCTCTTCCTATAGAATTGGCATAGCATGAAAATCTTTTCTTGTAGACTCAGGTACACACTAAAAAGCTAATCAAAATATGGTCATCTCCACGCATGCAATGACTCCACTCATGATGTCATATTATCCAACTCCAAATGCTAGTGAGGGAAAGAAATGATGATTATCTTGGGGAAATTACTATTTGCCTTGCACAAAGATTATCACCTTTTAGGGGTGAACTAGGTGGCTTCTATGCTAGATATTCTAGTACGGGTCTCCATTTAGTTGTATCCTCTCTATCTGCGCAAGTGAGATTAAGATGTATAGTCCCATAGAGCATCTTGGCACAAGCAATCATGTAAACGTGATTGAGATTGTTAGGCCCTACTTTATGTTAGATGTGAGCTGGGTATAAGCTTAAATAACATCTGACTCCTGATGCAAGTGTAGATCCATTGCATTTGTGAAGGCATCATTGATGCAAATTTCTCTCATTTATGCAAATTTCTCTCCCCTGGTGGCTAAATAGAGGAATTTTCAAGAAAGAAAGAAGATTCATTCCTCTTCTCCCTTAAATATTTCAAGCATACACTTATTAAAGATCTAGAATTTGGAAAGTGTAGATCCATTGCATTTGTAAAGGCATCATTGATTCTATAACACATTCCAAACATACAAGCATCCTTATGGAGTTGACTGATTGCGACATCCATCCATGAGGGTTTTTCATGCAAGGTAAATCTAACATTTATCTTGTTTACGTTACTTTTCTATTTCATTTCAAGGTTAATTCCTATATAGGGGCTTAACCAAGGCAAGCCCCTTTCCACAATAATTTATCCTTCTTATTATGTGCAGGGAAATGTTTTTGGAGTTTTGGATCCATAATTTAAGAGATACAAAACCAGTAGTTGATCCTCTATATAATTTGTTAGATTTTGAGTCTCTAGGGCAAGGCTGACTTGAGTCAGCATAGTCCTAGGAATATGCAAATTTCACAGTCGAAAGATACAAGTACCAAGGTTCCAGATCCATAACAATGTTTTATTCTGACAGGTCTATGGTAGTCATTTCCAAATCTGAAGTTCAATCCTCCTCTCCTAGATTTAAAGTGAATTCATTCTTTTTTATTTTCATCTTACACTTACTTTTATGCATTATATTTGATATAAAATTTAGTTGCATATAATTTCATTTGTCATATTTTTCATTCCTTCAATAACCTTGCGTGTCATTTTACATATCATATACATCTTAATATAAAAGGAACTCAATACCCAATACTCCATCTTCAAATCTAGATCTAACATTAGCATCCCTTCATCCTTTTGGGTTTTGCTAATCTGGTTTGGGTTTGAGGGTGAAACCTTTGGGGGTGCTCCTAATCTAACATAGGATATACCCCTCTCATACCCACATTTCATTTGGTGAGTGATCTTCCTACATAGAATTTCTCACATTTCTTATGTTACATTTTGGTGAACTTGACTTAGTTCATTTCCATTCTAATTTTGGTGTTAGATCTCTTTTAGATGCATTCTAGTTAGATCATATATTTCTTTGTATGTATTTTGTTAGTTAAATTTTAAATTACATCATAGTTTCATGCTTAAATTTGATATTTAAATTTTCTTAGATAACATATTTATTTTAAATTGTATTGAATTTCTCTTTCCTTTATTTCCCTTGTGAATGAGATTCATCACTTTGATTCCAACCTATGTCATTCTAGTTAGAAGAAGTCGCAGACTTATGTGTTCCTTTGACCCCGAACCCTCCTTTCTAAAAATTCTAGATCAGACCAACATGCATTTTAGTGATCCCAATCCTATCATGGAGAATAACTCTTCTCATTCTTCACATGATGAAGAAGAATCATTCAGGGTTCCTCCTATTCAATTCCAAAAACTTTACCATGAATTTGAGAATTTTTAACATTGGCTAGGTCAAGAAAATAGTAATCTTGAAGCTCTTTTCATTGTAAAAATCTTAAGGAAACTTATTCACAATGATGAACATGGTGTTAACCTCTTGCATAATATTTCTCATCTTATTGATGTAAATATCAAACCCATTAGGGATTGTGCTCAATAATTAGGCTATACTCCACCCATTGTAAGTGTTGAGACCTCTTTGTCTATCTCTACTTCCATCCCTAGTGTGTCCACTTATGCTTCACCTATCATAAAAACTTCAATTCAAACTTCCAATCCAACACATTTGATTCTTCCTAATCCTATTGCTCCTTCTATCCCTTCAATTGTGTCATGTGTTTCATTACCTTCCTCTATGCCTACATATTATAGTGTTCATTTTTCATACTCAACCATTCCTTCAATTTCCAACAATGATCCTAACATTTCTCATGTTTCTCCTTCCACCATCCTTTCTAAAAATTATGCCATTAATAGATTGGCTCAAATTGTCACTTCTTTGCAACAACAAATTACTTCCATGACTCAATCCAAGTTCAACATTCCTACTTGTGATATTTCTAGTCCTTTGTCTTTTTATATTATTTGTGTTGTTATACCGCAATATATAGAGATTCCCCATCGTGAGAGACTTAAAACTCAGAGAAATTGTATTAAGTATGATGAATCAGGGTTTACAACTATCTGATTGAGAGTAACATCATTCAATAAAGTGCAAGAGATCAATGAAATTTCTATATTCTCTTGAAAACAGTCTAAACAAATATAATATATCCTAGGACCAACAATTCTAGACCCATCAATACAGAGAAAGGAAAGCCATAAGTAGAAGGATGAAACCCTAGGATATGGTTCTCAAAAACTATTCTTCCAAGAAATCAATGCACACCCTATCTTGTAATATCATCTTTCTCCAAAAGATCATATAATAATTTGTCCTGACAAACCATTTGCTAAGTTACAAGTAGAGATCCAATCACATAAATGCATAATACTCATCGTTAGGTAGGAACATCTTGAAATAGAAAGCAAAACCAGAGATCAATGAGGCCACCATGCTATATTGAATGTGTTCAGACCCACAGAACACAACCCTAGACACACAAACGGCACCATTAAGACCAATATGGGAAAAAAAGGAACTCGAGTCACTCCCCTGCAAGTCTAAGAATGTGCCACTGTAATAAAACATGTAGAAAGATTTAAAATTTCAAAATATTCCAGAAAATGACTACTTCTCTGGCGCCAAACACATCAACGGTCGTGAGTAAGACCTTTTTGCAACTTTAAAATGTGACCGTCGATGCACTTTACATAATAAGGGTACCAAGCAAAAAGAAAAGTCATTTATGCCCAGTCAAGCTACGTTGACATCCATGAGGCATCATTCCATTGGGCCTTGGAACCACCTGTATTACTTTTCCTATGTAGGCACCAGATTCTTTCTTTGTCACCGATCTGTACACGTGTCATGTATTTTGCTACCGCACGATGCTTATCCTCCTCGCATCTTTCCTTCACATGGTAGTGCATCACCATTGGATCTCGATCTGCCTTCAAAGATCTTCCTTCATTCATTGCCACACGTCGCCATCTGATTCAATCCATCTTTCGATCCAACCTAACCATCCTGTCGGCTGTACCATGTGGCACCACCCCACTGGCTGGGATCTCTGTCGCGTATCCATCCAACCAGGTTTGCCACCTATCAAACCTAGAATATGTCACACCTATGCTGCTACACGATCTGACTAGACCTGCGCTGACTTGGATTGTGCCATCGTGCCTTGCTACCACCTGTCATCTTCTTGACCATGTCACCTGAGCACGAGCCCACAAAAAAATCCACCTTGTCCGCCAGCTGGCTGCCACTAACTACAACACATCACAAACTGTCAGCCAAAAAGGCGCTTGCCTTTTGACACTTAAGTACTATGGGCTAGGATATAAAAATATCAAAGTTCTTTACTACACGACCAATGTGGGATATATGTCTTGAAGTGTTTAAAGTATAAAACAAACTAGCAGAAAAACCAAGACCTAAGCGACTATTTTGACTCTATAGAGATGACCTAAAAGGAACAAAACATGACCAAGCACCCCACTGCAACCGACTCATGTGAAAAAATAGACCAGAAACACTCTGCAACTCATGAAAATCTGCCATGGAAGCCCTAATTTCATTAATAGCTCTAACAACTTCATCATTATCAACTACAAGTGAGTCAATTTGAGAGCACCACTCCAATGACTTATGTTCCCGTTGATAAGAGTGATGTTGCATCCAATTTCAACAAGTTTTAGAAATAAAACAACTACATCAAAATCAACAAATCATCCAACACTATTGATGAACAAGTCGCAACAATGTCCAAAGGCGTGGCTCCTTTGTCATATATTTTAAACCTACTCATAATTATACTCAGCTTTTTGAATCTTTGCATAATGTGATTTTGAAGTTAATTAATGCTAATGTGTTAACACTTCCTCCTATAAAACTAATTGACACCTCTAAACCTCAATCCAAATACTTTGATCCCAAATATTTTTGTCAATATCACCATCAGTCGGGACATGATACTGAAAAAGTGTTTTCTCTTTAAGAGTGTTATCCAAGATCTTATTGATTCTAAGGCTATATCTCTTGATGGTGACAATGATCAAGGAAACAAATCTATGGCACATCCTAACCAAAACTTACAAATTTACACCAATTCTTTGCCATCTCACTTAATGAATACCATTTATCAACCTTCTTCTTCCCAAATCATTTATTATGATGACATGGTTAATGAAACCAATCATGTTGTTAACCAAGTTGAGAAAGTCAAATCTAAACCTCTATCCCAACCTTGCATTAACTTTTACCCTACTCAAAAAATTAAAGCGCTTAATGGTCCTCTATATATTGTCTTGAAGGTTAATTACCTTCCTTCCCATAGCAACCTTGTTAATCCCACTTGCATGTCGGTGAATGTGATAACTAAAGAACGTCTTTATAGTAAACAATTGCAAACTGATTTTTATGATAAATTTGATGTTAGGATTCAAACTTGCAATGGTTCCATTTATCCTTCTCGTTGTTCTATTTCATTCCCTATTGAAGTTGGTAGTAAAAATTAGATGTTACCTTCATTGTCAGTCCAACTTCTGATCAATTTCAAGTCAAACTTGGTCTTTCTTGGCTTAACTCCATGCACGTCATGGCTTCTCCTATCCATAAATGTGTTAAATTTCCTAATAATGGAGAAATCATGATTACTAACCATAGTCTTTATCAGCATTTTGTGCCTTGTGACTCAGTTTACCTTGATTTATTTTGGTCTTCTATGCCTCAACCAACTCAAACTCATCACGACCATCTCTTTAGATCATACCAAGCCTACAAGGTTCAAAACATTTGTGAACTTAGCAAACCTAAAGATGTTCCATCTCTTTTCCCTAGACGTGGACTTCTTCCTACACCACCTATACCTCATCTTCCTATTTCTTATATGCATAATTCTCAACCCATATCTCAACCTAGTATGGTTCCTTTAGTTATTCCTCATAAAGAATAAAAGGACCCAATGCAGATTGATCCTATCCCAACTCAAATTTCTAGAAAGACCAAACGTAATCGTCATGCTCATGATCGTCATTGCAAGCATATTGCTAGAGCCCATCAATGTGCTTCTCAAAACCTTGTTTCACCTCATACACCTCCTCATGTTTCACTTGCTTTTGAAAACCCATGCCTGAGCCCATGGAGGAAGTGAATTTAAAAAAAATAAAAAAGAACAAACATGACAATGCAATTTGTATCTTAGATTCTATTATATTTAATCTAGATGAAAGAGATACTCTTGATGATGATGATGTTCTTAATGCTAACAATGATATTCATGCTAGTAATTATAATGACATACATGAGAATATTGATATTGATCATGATTTATCAGCTATGCTTTCACGATAGTTTTCTATGACTCCTAGTAACAAGCATAGTGAACTCTCTTCACAACAAGGTTTTTTTTTGAACTGGCTATTTTTCCATATGTTATGCTTTATGTTTCTCCTCTTGCGAGTCTCCCACCTTCCCCAAACACTATGGGCCAAGATGGGGGGTTAGGCAATACGCTTGACTTGCTCCTCTACTATGGTGGATTTTCTTTTCTTTTTTGTTTGCTTGTTTGTCATGATGTGCTTCCCCTAAGTTGTGATGCTTGTTTCATTTTTTGTTTAGATTCTATTTTAAATGATCATTGTTGCTTTGTTGGTGCAAGGTGATAAATGAATCACAATGATGTACACATTTTTCTATTTGTATCTCTCTTCTTCTATATGTCGTTACATGTTATGTCAAGCCTATGTCATTATTTGTACATGTGGCTTTGTATTGTCTGCTTGGGATGATGTAAAATGATGGCTACCTATTCTTTTTGGTCTTCGTGATGCTGGCCCAAAAAGACTCTCCTTTATATGTTTTTCTTCCATTGTGCTTATAGTTTTACTACCTCTGGGGGATGATGATAGTTCATTTTGACATAATTTTGATATACATGAGTTATCATATGACCTACCGATCCCAGAGTTGGTAGATCCCTGGCGTGCTCTCTTTTTTCATGTGCTCATTTCCATTGACTTGTTCTTTCTTGGGGGTATTTCACATTGGAAACATTGCTTGTGGATGTGTAGAATCCTTCCACATTGATAAACACCTCTCATGTTTACCTATAGTCTTTTGATCACACGAATCAGTCCAAACTACCCAAAATCTTGATGTCACTGACATGTGTCATCCCGATGGGGTTTCTAAACACTCCATAGGGAATGTATTGCCTCACACTTTCACCGATTCACCATGTGTCCCAAGGAAACTCTCGCTTCAACAAGGCTTGTCGATGCATCATAAAGGAATATTCTTTCCGAAGGAGACTTCATGACTAACAATGTTTCTAGGTTGCTGTCATATTTTCAATACTCAGATTGTCTCATGCAATCATGGCATCGCTAATCAAGTTGTTATTATTCTATTGTTGAACCCAACTGGAAAACATGTTGTGATAAACCAATCATATTCAAACATTTGCATGTGGAACAAGGATTCAAGTGATCCAAGCCAAAAATTTTGGAATGTCGATCAATTATAACAAAATTGTAATCATTCTTTGATCAAGGGTTGTTGTATAAAGCCCCGCCAATTTCTAAATTAAAAGAAGGCTGAAATATTTGAACTAGTTCAATCGGGCGAAGAAATACACTGTATTATTTGTAGAGGTTTTTCTTTTCTGAGAACAAGACCCTATGGCCTTTTGTCCAGGGGTGCATACTGTAATATATACATTCTGAGTCATTCTCTCTCACCTTGGCACCTTTTCTCTTAATAAATCATGGGGATTGTATACTTGGTGCCTTTTCCTTTTTATTAATCAATGTGTCATGTGTTGAACTCTTATAGGTGTGATCCAATTTGTGTATGTTTTCTGCAGCCTGCTCCTCAAAAAGAGGATTTTTAGGAAATGTGATCTTTTCTTTCAACCCTTATAAGAACTATTTATGTTTGTTCATGAATAGGATCTTATACCATGTCCCTTGTTGAGGAGAATTGTATTTTCTTTAGGAGTGGTGTGCCTTAATTCAAACCCTTGTAGATGCCTTCCATTGCCAGATATGAATGTGTGAGCCCTATGTCTAGTGACTTTGGCTTCTCGTTCTCCTTCCAACAATCATGGGAACATGGTGCACCGTGTTGTGTGTGACTGACAACACAGATCTTTGACCAAAGAAGGTAAAACCTCTAAAAATACCACCTGACAAATTCTTCACCTGACCAACAAAATCTTTGCTTCAGTGCTTCGCCTCCCCTTAGCTGAGGTTGTTTAACTGAAGGTGACCTCCCATCCCTTTTCCCAAAAACCAACCACAAAGATTCAACTTCTAAAATAATGGAGGTTGTTTTGCATGGTGAACCCCATCCTACCTCCTACAACACTTCTAAAACTCCCCTTAAACCCACAACGCCAGCCGCAAGCCAAAGGATCAATATTTTTCTGGCACGCCTAGTGGGACAGAGCTAAACACGCCTACCAAAGTCAGTGTACACTTTGGTTTTTCAACAGGAATGCACCAAACAAGTGCACCCAACAAGCAATGGTCATGGTCCAGATAGGATATGGAACCAAAGTACTACAACCACGCTAACTGGATTGCTTCTCAACCTTATCATAAGGACCCAGTTCCTAGTGCTCGAGAGATGTTGCTCGATCTTCAGTGCAAGCTGAGGATCATCAAGATGTAAAGACAGTAGAGTCTCATTTTTCATTCCTTGTCAATGTTAGAGGCCTATATTGACGAAAGGTGTTTGATAGAAGAGTCTATCTTGGAGGACAAGTTTCTATGCGAAGAGGTTCTAGAAGCTTCATATCCTGTGGGAGATGAACTTGGTTGGGACAATTTTTTGAAGTTATCTTTTTACTCCTTGATGTCAGACACAATTTGATTGTTCAAAAGTGGACCGATGGTTTGACTCTCAAACCAAAAGAATGAACAAAGTCGACAAGACCCATAGCCCACAAAATCAAGTGAAGAAGACGGCCCTCCTCTGGAGGCTAGTAGTCTAAGTATTCTCTTTTTTGAGATCCCCTATTTCGTTGAAGATGACAAGATCCCCATTCCAAAGAGGTTGGAGATCACAGAGACTTCTTTGGAAGAGGTGTCACTATGGGAATCTTCTCCTAAACTCCTTAGCGAGCGAAGAGAACTAGATAATGATGACATGATATTTTGGGATGAGGCAGAAGCTTTTTGTTCTTCACTCGACAAACGCACCCCAAATATCTAGAAGGATTCATCCCATACATCCCAGGAAGAAGAACCACCAGTTTCCCAGCTCAAGGAATGCATCGAGGCATCCCCTGCTACAACTCATTTGCCAAGGGTCAATGGGTGCCCAATCAGGTATCATTCAAACACATTTGTCATTCAATCTGTTAAGGTCATGCTCATATCAAAGCATGAAAAGAGTCTTATCAAAGATTTGGAGATGCCATCTCTTGTGATGTTAGAGGAAGTACCCAAGTTGAGTCAAAATATCGTCACCTCTGACACATCGCACCCAAGAAGGGTAATACCCATGTTACCTTTATTTTGTCATAATTTTCCATAGCCATTAATCACAAAAAAAAGATAGGCTGTAAGGGTGGCTATTTCCCAAACCCAGTAAATGGCTTCTTATAAAATCTTTAGCTCTGAGTTAGTGTAAATAGCTAGGTTTGTTGTTTTTTGTTTGGTGTGTTTTTCTTTCAATAAGCGATACCATGTAAGGTGACACATTGTCAGTCTCGTGTTAGTGCAAAGGAACATTTACGATTATTACTGTCGATTGGATTATTTCCCATTTCTGCGTATTAATTTTATTTTATTTTCACTAATCCCTTTTTGTTTGTTAAGAGCACGCATGCCAAAGTGACAGGGTTTTCCCATTTCTCGCGTATTCTCAGAAAGGTATACTCTTCCTCACCATCATTCTATGTATGGTGATGAGATCCCATGTTATGATATTTTGATTCTTTACATAAAAAATCAAAAGGTCATTTTAAAAAAATTAAACGAATCGAGTTCTCCAAATAATACAATGACAAAAAAAATCATATGTAGACATTGGGATAAAATAAACAAAATTCATATATTAGATTTATCTCCAGTATTTATATACATTTCAATATAACTTTTGCAAAAGATAACATAATTTTTTTTTTCATTTACTTTTTGCATATCATAACATTTCATTGTTTGTAAAGAAAAATTTCTTTCAATGTAGGGATTAAGCTTCTCTAGAGCTGGTATCGTCATTCTCTGAGTCATTTCCTTCTTCTCCTATACCTTCTTCCAAGTCAGAAGATCCCCTTTCACTTGATTTCTGATTCTTCACGAGGAAGAAGAGCAAACTCTCCTATCCATGTCATTTTCTCCTATCAAACATGCAAAATAATGATTCATTTACCACAAATTTGAACTTAAAACTTAACTTGATTTTTGAGTTTCTAATTTTCCATGAAGGAAAAGAGAATAATCCTCTAGTCAACTTAAGATTCAACTCCAAATTTGAAATTTATTGCCTAAAGAAAAACTTAATCAAGCACGAAGTTTGATTGATTATCTCAAAGGCAACCTGCATTTACACTTGTTAGTAGTTTTGCAGGTTTTACTCCACTTCTTTCACCAAGGTATCTTTGGCATGCATCCTGCAAAAACTTGTTAGGTTGTCTCAAAAGATAAAAATCACAAAAACATAACAAGTTAGCTGATTAGTACCCAAATGTTTTAAAAATACCAACTAAATATTAACCCCAAATGACTAAAGGCACCGGAAATGACTAAAGAAATACCACAAACGATGAAATACTCTGGAAATGACTAAAGGAATACTGCAAACAATTAAAGGCAGAAAATATACCTTCCAGAGACGATGAAACGATAACTGAAATGATTAAAGGTTCCTGGAAAGAACTAAAGGAACACCAAAAATGATGAAACGAATCCTGGAAACGACGGAAAACTCCCAAAGATTACATAGAACTTCCCAAAAATGATGTTCTGCATTGCTTTTGCTGACTTTGCATGATAGAGAGAAAAAATTGTAAAATTGAGGCTTTGAGCCCCACGGTGGGTGCCAAAAATGTGATGTGTAAATGTTTTACCTGCAAGAATTCTGCACACAATCACTCAATAAGACATTAGATCAACATGTTAGTATCAAAATTGAATACAATTGAACCAAATAACATGCTAAAAGAGTCATATTTCTTCCTAAATAGAAGATCCACATGAATTTACAAATTTATCTCAGTTTAAGTGTGAATTCGTAGTGAATTGACAATCTGGGATGGAAGATTCATAAAGAAAACAACAACCAATGGATAATCTTAGGGATTTTAAAGTGGTTGTTGCAAATAAGATATAGAAATATATGTTCTTTGAAGCTTGAAGAAAATTATTGCCACTTATTCCTATGATCAAGATGTTCATCTATTCAATGGTAGTTATATACAACCAAGGTAGTCATATGGTAACAAAGCATGGTATAAATTGCATCATTATCGGTGAGTATGATGGAAGATGCAGTGGAAGCTGAGCGTATCAACTAGGCAATTAAAAGATCAGTTACAATACAGTCATAGGTGCATCAAACAGAATATAGAGAAATACATTTTCAAAGGAAAACAATCATATGGCTACAACTATGGAATCACAAGAATTGTGAAGATTAAATAACAGATTCATTGTTGTAAAAGCTCAAAGAAGACAGTGTGGGCAGTTACATCATAAGACCGAAACAAGACCGTGTTCACTATGTTTTTATTGCAAAGATATACAAGTTGGGTGTGCTCAAACAGTGGATAGAGGTGACCAAGAAATATGCTACAAAATAATAGAGGAACTAAATCAACTGGTATAATTACGAGAGTAATCAATGCACAATTATAGGTACAAAGAGCATATGAGTCACATATTCAATACTATACCAGATAGATCAAAACATTTTGAGACATCAGATGCTCCAAATGCACAAGGCATGCCCTTACGGTGATGCAAGTGGTGGGCAGCTATAACAACAGTTTGTGTGTTACAGTCATACCATCAAGGAGAGCAAACAACAAAATTCCAACCAGTAAAAAGAAAATCAAGACTTCGACATCAGAGCAAGTACAGTTTTATGTACATCATAAGTCATGATAAGTAATAAAGGGTAATAAATATTCCATGGAGAAGATCAAGCAGTGATCTTATATGAAAGTATAGACCTCATTTCCATATGAAAAAAATGATATGGAGCAGAGTTCAACTTCAAAGTCAAGGAGCAGAGTTCAACTTCATCAGGATGTAGCCACGGTCTGTGGGTTTTTAACAAAATTGTCTTCAATATTATTCAATGTCAAACATACAGAGAGAATATTATGGTTTTGGCCCATTTTATGCAAAAGAACCCGCAGACTGTATAAGGTAGGGTTCTAACATTAAGAATACATAAAGAATCATAATGATGTTCATTCTACAAAATTTTAGTGAGCTTCAATGGTCAAGAGATGGGTGACTATGAATACCATAAAGCAGCCTCATAAAAAACCTCATGGTAGCCACGGTTGCAGTATGACAGAATCCATAAAAATGAACATAGATTTTGGAATTAATTTTGTTCTTTGCAAATAAAGATCCATAGTCGACAGGAAGGAGTGTTTGGGTTTAATGAAATACCTGTACATTGACCAAATTTGTGAAGAGGCCTCAAAACATAAGCTTCAAAACCAGTAGAGACTTACATGGCGGCTACCTGTGAGCAAACAACATAGCAAAGAGGAGAGAAAAAAATTGATAAGGTGAAGATAACTCAAGTTAGGGTTTGGAATCCATGTAGCCTTCGAGTTAAATGACAGTCATTTTTGCCTTATTCGCTTTTGGTGAAATATAATAAACAAATGCCCCATGGCTTTGTTTGGTTGATATGAACATTTATTTTCTTTTTATATTTAAGATATATTTATTAAATAGCTTGCAATGTGCTATTTAATAAATATAAGTTAAATATAAGATATATATGCTATTTTTATTGTATTTTTAAAGTTATTTAATATTTATTAAATAGTATTATTTACTATTTATTAAATGTTAAATATATAACAAAAGTATTAATAAAATAATATAGCATGTTCAAAGAAGGAGGGTTTGTTTTGACTTGGAGTTGACTGTGGAGTTGAGGAAAGGGTTTGTACACATCAGGGAGGCTTTTCATGCTTTTTTTTATCAATTTCACTTTAGTTTAGAGGCTCACATCAGTTATTCAGCGGTCAAGGGGGTTGTTGAGGTAGGCAGATTCTTGTTTCTTCTAGTTTGAACCCTTATTCTTAGGGTTTTGCTTCACATCCAACCCCATGCATTGTTTATAGATTTGGAGGAGGAGGCAATGTTGTGATTTCAATTCATGCATGATTTTAGGAGTTACCTTTAGTTCTTCATCAGTTTACCTTGCAGTTCACATTGGAGTTGGGTTTTTGGGCCTTTCTATATAGGCATGCCTTGTATTATTTCGGGGGGGTTCTTTCTTTTCTAAGAAGATGATTGTAGCTTTTTTAGAGCTCTTTCATGGTGCAAATTTGTATTGAAACTCATAATTTCCAGGTTTCTTTAACACTTAGTTACTTTATTTTAGGATAAAAAGCAGAATTTTCCTTCCCATCTTGTGTTTATCAAGATTATGGTTATACTTGTATGTTTTCAGTAATCTAACTTGTGGAGATATTTTACCTTATTGTGATTATTGATACCTTGAGTCTTCTTTAGATTTGGTTTATTGCATATGGGTTTTGGAGGTTAAATTTTATTCAGATTTGATTGTGAATTCATTAGTATGTCAAAGTTCCTGAAGATTGAAATTATTTTGGTAGATCGCCTGTTAGTTAGATTTAAGTTTTCAACGTTTCCTTCTCCCCCTTTTCTCGTTCATGAAAATAGTTTAGGTGATCATGTAGAGAAGTTGAACCATAATCTGAAGATTGATCTTTGTCATAGGCATACCCACAGGCCTGGAGGTCACTCAATGTTTTACAAGATCGCCAGGTTCACGAACCTGGCATAGAAGTTGCAGATCTTAGTGACAACGGTTTTTGGCATGCCCAGTAGGACACTTTGGACCATTTTAGTCCAATATTTTCAACCTAATTTTGATTTTTGGTGTGAAGATCAGTTTTCTTATCCTTTGGATGTAGGATCCAAACACACACCTAGCGACTCTGGAAGGAAAATCCCACTGGTTTTTCAGATACAAGTACTAGTATGTTAAAATCAAATACATATTCTGAGTTCCATCTTATTATATGAATAGAGATGTCACATTATTATGGACAATCAGAATACTCACCACCATATGATAAGAATAATGTTCGAGGGGCTTATCATCATCCATATCAAAATAATATGAATCTTGTTTTTAGTCCGAGTAACCATGTTATAGCAGGTTGTCAGTATGTTCAATTTTCTCCCGATCAATATGTTCCTACACAATATTATGAAGTTTATCTTAAAAGGGAAGTGTTATTGGCACAAAAGAAACAATAGGAGCAGCTAGATTATCAGGCATTTCTTGAGAATCACCTATATGAGCAATGCAGGAGGAAATTTGAAGAGGATCTTGAATGTCAAATTACTGTTAAGGGAGCAGAGATGACATTAAATCTTGCTGAATGAAGGGATTCTGAGTGTAAAATTCCAAGACTCGTGCATTTTGGGCAAGGTGAGTCTTCTGAATCTCTTGAATATGAAATTCCAAGTTGGAATACTCCCATGTTCCAAGAGCCTGTAAATGAAGAACTTGTAAAGCTTTCGTTCCCAAGTTTTAGATATATCCTTCTAGAATAAGAACCAATCATTATGTAGACTTATGAAGAAATCACTCAAGAATCCCAACCAAATCCTTATGTAAATCAACCCATTAAAGAGGAGGTTAGGAAGTTTGCATTTCCAAGTTTTAGGGATTTCCTACCTGTTCAAGATGTTGTATATGTAGAAAATTCAGATCATGTATCTATTGATATGCACCTATATGATGTCAAAGAGGATAGGATAGATCTAATAAAGGATGTAGAAGAGGCTATAGATGTATAAATGTAGGTTCTTAATGATGAAAAGACAGATAATTTTGAAGTTTCTTTTGATTTGTTTGAAGAGAATCCATGTTTTGTGAATGATGAAGACAATAAGGTTCAAATCATAGCCATACCAATTGTAGGACAACATGAAGAGGTTCAAGATCTTGACGTTTTGGTCATTCATGAAAGTTACAACAAGGTAATTAACAATCCTATGATTAATCAAAATTAAAATGATATTGAAGATGACTCTTTTTGGGATGATCTTGAAGATTTTGTGTCAAAATTAGATGTCATTACTTCATCATCCGATAAGACAAATTAGGAACAACAGGTTGTTGTTAAGGAAGTGGTTGTTGACTCTCCACTTTAGGCTGATTTACATATTGAAACTAATTTATCTATTAGTAATAGCGAAGATAATATATTAAAACTAACAGATTTGACAAGTTGTGACCAACAAGAACATGAAGGTCAAGTTGATAGAGTGTTGATCAATGAGCAGATAAAAGAGGACAACGTTGATGAGAAGCTTCAAAATTATGATATGGATATAGCTAATCAGATGGATATGGTGGTTGAAGAGTTAGTTGAAAAATGGTTGGAAGAGTTGAAATCAATAGCAACACTCCTGGTTTCTAGAATTGAGCATGAGTCTAAGCTTCCAGTTATAGAATAGCAGATCCAGTCAATTTATGCACCTTAGATCTATGTAGATTTTGATCAAATTCAAGAGGTATATGATCTGTCTTATCATTTTCAAGACATGCTTCAGGAGTTGTTGATAGTTTTAGTCATTTTACATATCATTTTAGATGTTGATATGCATGCAATTCATCCATTGTTGGTGAGAAAAGGAAGCTATTTCAATAAATCTGTTAATAGATGTATATGAGGTTGTGATGATTGATTAGATTAGAGTAGGTTAGAATTTTCCAATTTTAGTTTTCAATAAGTGTTGATTTCCACCTTTTTCAGTTTCAGTTAGTGGTTTGTAGTTACTTGCTTTCAGCGTGTTAGGAGTAATAAGGAGAACTTTGTTGATATCAATAATACAGAAATTAATGAGCATCCATCACATAGAGCATGAATCTTAAAGTGCTACCCTGCATCATACATGCTCCCTCATTTTTTTATCATGCAACAACATTCCTGGTTAGTTTAAGTTTCAGTTGTGTGGTAGGTGAATTCAAGGACAACACTACTATACTGCATCATAAAGGCATGAAAGAAATATTTATCATATAGGGTATGGATTATATTTTGCTACCCTACATCATAAATATTTCATCCATATGTTCACAATGGAACCCAATAGTAATCTCCAAGGTTTTGTTTCAGTTTCAGCTTTGTGTTTTCAGTTTTGGTTTGGAGAAGGTTTCAGTTTTAGGTTTGAAGAAGACTTTGTGCTCAATGGATTGCAAAAGACAATTGTTCTAATCTTTTTAGTTGGCAAACATCCGTGAGAGGTCGCCAAAAATGTTACCAATTTTCACACAACAACTCAAATTGGCAGAGATGGTTCAATGTTGTTTTGTTCAAAGAGTAAGGTTCATTTCATGTTACTTTTATTAAGTTATTTGCATATTTTTTGAATCAAAAAGGAAATTTTAGTTTGTCGTGAGATGTACTAACCAGAAAAGAAATCTATTTACAAAGACAGAGCAATAGAAACAAATTTGCAAATAAAAGGAAGATTTTCATTCAATATGCTGAAGTATTTTACAAATGTTTCATTTTGGGTTACAAAGAAGTAATGTACAATTGAAATGCATAATTTGCAATACAAGTTGCAAGTACAGGATCTTTTAAACAAGAGAGAATAAGATAGATCCACATATGCTATAAATAAGTTACAAAAATAGTCCAGAAAAGACGTGTACAAAGTATAAAAGTCAAGAAAAGAGAAAGGGGGTAAAGTCTGTCATTGACTGAGCATGATGACGGACTGAGTCGCATCTTAAAATAGCTAGTGTTCAAAAGTGCTTCATGTCTTTCATTGTACCTACAGAATGATGAAAAAAATATGTCAGTTGAAAGACCGAGCAATGAAAGACTTTAATCCCTATCTATGGAAATGATTACAATACAAACATGATATCAGTCACATCATATGAAGAAAGCAGAAAAGCAAGTGGGGAAATCAGGAAAGAAATTCAAAACTTCACCTTTTTTATCTAACTATTTGTGTAATGTGCAGGAACATTGTGCCATAGGGTTGTTGTTACAATAACAATGATCTAGGGGTAGAGACAGTGACAACAATGTGCCTCAAGAAATAGTGCCACATAAGAAACTATTCAATCTACAAGACAAAAAATGATATCAAAGAGCAGCTTTATGGCATAGAGGTCAATGTAGCATACAACACCATAATACCAAACAACTGAACAAACACTGCACAATGGTATAGGAAAAGATAGTATGCACATAAAACTATGTTTCTAAAATAAAGATAGAGCTACAACAAAGGAAATATGCTTTCAATATCATTTCAAAATATTTTTATCCTGCTACAACATATAAAGAAGGACAAATATGATGTTTGGAACCATGATTTTCACATTTATAACAATAATTTGATCTAATCTCGATAAAGATAGAGATACAGTGAGGACACTCATAGACCCTTTGTAAAATAATGGTTTCAAACACAAGGAAAAATAGGTCAATGCCAGTAAAATCAAAGTCTTCGTGATAGTTATGAAGTTTGGACAGTACTACCAAAATGCAATGGTGCTAATGGACAAGCATGAGGGTCCAAGGCTGCCAAAATGTAAACAGAAATCACCATGACTGTAGAATACCTAATTATGAAAGGGAAAGAGTACAACACTATCATCATCATGAGAATAACAATCAATGGATAATCTTAGGGATTTAAAGAGTACAACACTATCATCATCATGAGAATAACAATCAATGGATAATCTTAGGGATTTAAACTGATTGTTGCAAATAAGACATAGAAATATATTATTCTTTGAAGCTTGAAGAAAAGTATTGCCACTTATTCCTATGTTCGAGATGTTCATCTATTCAATGACAGTTATATATACAGCCAAGGCAGACATACATGAACAAGTAATGGTATAAATTGCATCATTATCAGTGAGTATGATGGAAGGTGTAGTGGAAGTTGAGAGCATAAACTAGGCAATTA
Organism: Thuja plicata; assembly: GCA_018584345.1. NCBI lineage: Eukaryota > Viridiplantae > Streptophyta > Pinopsida > Cupressales > Cupressaceae > Thuja > Thuja plicata. The sequence goes on from MU225537.1 coordinate 6,099,063, forward strand.
AAAGATCAATTACAGTACAATCATAGGTGCATGAAACAGAAAATAGAGAAATACATTTTCAAAGGAAAACAATCATATGGCTATAGCTATGGAATCACATGAATTGTGAAGATTAAATAACAAATTCACTGTTGTAAAATATCAAAGAAGATAGTGTGGGTAGTTACATCATAAGACTGAAACAAGACCATGTTCATTATGTTTTAATTACAAAGATGTACAAGTTGGGTATGCTCAAACAGTGGATAGAGGTGACTAATAAATATGCTACAGAATGACAGAGGGGCTACATCAACTAGTACAATTATGAGAGTTATCAGTGCAAAATTATAGCAACAAAGAGCATATGAGTCACATATTCAATACTCCAAATGCACAAGGCATGCCCTTATGGTGATGCAAGTGGTGGGCAGCTATAACAACAATTTGCATGTTATAATCGCACCATCAAGGAGAGAAAACAACAAAATTCCAAGCAGTAAAAAGAAAATCAACATTTCCACATCAGAGTAAGTACAATTTTATGTACATCACAAGTCCTCTGAAGCAATAAAGGTGATGACATGTAACTAATTCAATGTTTGAAGATGTTAATTTGATCACCAAAATGAAGAAGGATAATGCAAGACATTAAATCAGTTAATGTATCGTATTTTCATTGAAGTCAACTTGATATAATCTTATCGGTTATAATCAAAGTGTCAAAGACTTCAAAGAATCAGAGAGATAAAGATTATGCTTTCAGTAATGCATAAAAGACAATCATTCACAATGTGACTTCCAACATCGACGGTTAGTGGAACCCGATGGACAGAGATCACCAAAATTTAAGTCACAGTGATGCTCGAGAAAGAACACCAATGAGCCTTATCGATGAGAAGAATCACAAGCATAACCGACGACCAGAAACATAGAGTAAACTGATGGAGAAGCCCAAGGAGAACTAGAGTGTTGACCGAAACTATCAAAGAGTTAAAACACCAAAATTAACTTAAGTTTAGAAACAACAAAATATCTAGCTGGCAGAGCTAAATATGGACTTAACTAGTAGTTATCTTTGTTTTCAGCGACAAGATAAAGCCAAAGATGAGTAAAGGATTTAAAGTTGTTTTTTCAAGTTGGCAAGAAGATCTTTGTGAGATAAAAATGGAGTTTTTCTTTAAATCTAATTGGCGATAATTGTGGATCATGCCAAGATCAAGATAATCAAGAAACTAACAACGGTGATATCATGTCTATAAAAGAGAACTTAATTTATTACGAATAGAGTGGGTGAATGAATGAAAAGAGGATGCTAAAGAGAAACTGATGAAGAGAATTCATACAGTCCTGATCAATCAAGCTGAGGAAAGAGCTAAAGTTTTCTACGGACACCCAGAAATAGAGCATAGCATCACCGAGCAGAAGTAAAGTGGAGCAAAGGTATTAACATAGATATATTGATCAGATTAGTTTTATGAGATTACAATAGATTTGAAAATCAGCAAGTATAAGTTGTATATGTGAACAGATCATATTATTTCAGTTTAACCATTGATTCAGAAAGTCTCTTAATCGAGCAGGATTTAAAGATCCTTTCTATATTGAGATACATCCCAAGGAGTATCAAAAAGTTTGATCATAAAGATAGCATGAGATGCCAGATACCTATTGACAGGCCAATTGAGTGTTTGATCAAGGAAGGTAGCATAGAGATGCCCGATATCAAGTGACAAACTAAACTTTTAAATCATCTAACAAGGTCACACCTAACAGTGTGTTTGTAACCTTTAATAGGGTTGGCTCTTCACCGAGATCACTTTAGAAAAGTGAAAATTTTGGGTTACCGGTCCCAAGTGGTTTTTCCCTTAACAGGGTTTCCACATTAAAAATCCATGTGTCAATCTGTTTATGAGTCATTACTTTAGTGTTTTGCATTACACATAACTAATTTGGATTGATTGGTATACCCTAGATAATTTACTGTCTTTCAATAAATTAACAGACTATTATTCGGTAAACATACAATATAAGGTTTAACAAAGCATTCTGAGCAGTAGTAATTTGATAATTATATTTGAAGGCATTCATCTTATAAGACTGAAGATAACTAGAGGCTTAATTCTATGGTACTAAGTTTTTGGGTTGATTATTGGAATATTATTGAGGCCACTGATTCACCCCCCCCTCTCATTTATTACTAACAATTGGTATCAGAGCTTGTGTGCTTAGAAAGGGAGTTTAACAGCTCAAGAAAAAGATCACAAGATGAACAGACAAGATGCGCCCAAGTTAAATAAAGACAACTTTGTATCATGGCAAAGTAGAATGAGACTCCCCCTATCAGGTATTGGAAATGATATTGTTCAATACTTAGATACACAATATGTGTTTCCCACAGGACCTCACACTCTTGAGCAATTAAGAGTAAAGCATGATCATAACTGCATGATGATAGAACTTGCATCATCACTATCCAATGCTGACTTTGAAGATGTCAAAACCTGCACCTCAGCAAAGAAAATGTGGGATAAGTTAAAGCTGGTACATGGAGGAGATTCTAATGTACTAAGAGCAAAGGCAGAAAGCCAAAGAGGGAGGTTTGATGACCTAAGGATGAAAGAAGGAGAAAATATCACTCAGTATAGCTACAAAATCAAAGAGGTAGTAAATGTTATCCAAGGAGTTGGAGGTGTACTTGAAGAGGAGACAGTGGTAATTAAAATCTTAAGAATCTTATTGCCTGTATATGCTATTAGAGTTTCTTCTATTCAAGAAATGAGAGAAGTTGCAAACAATATAGTTACTCTAGATAGTCTGATTGGTAGATTGATTTCATTTGAGATGAATAACTTTGATAATAGTGTCTTACCATCTATAGAATCTGCATTCAAATATTCTTTAAAGATAAGCAATTCAAGTCATAGACATGCTATTAGAAATGATAGTGACGGTGATAATGAGGATCAAGGACTTGATGAGATTGAAGCACTAACGGCAAGAAGATTGCAGAGAGGCAAAGATAGATACAAAGGTAAATTACCACTTTTATGTTTCAATTGTAAAGAGATTGGACACTTTGCTGCAAGATGTCCAAACAAAATAAAAGATGGTAGAGGAAATAACAGATCATATGAGAAGAATTTTGACAAAGGTGATAACAGATATTACCGGACACCGAATCAGAAGAAGACATTGAGATGGTATTTGTAGCCATGAAGGATTATTCAGATGAAGATGAAGAAAGGTATGTAGAAACTGCACCCATATCTAAAGTTAGTAAAAATGATGTCTGGATTATAGATAGTGGATGCACTCACCATATGACCAGTGATAAAGAAAATTTTGAGACTTTTGAATACTATGATGGTGGTTCAGTGAGAACGGGAAATGATACACCTTGTCCAATTGAAGGTAAAGGAACCATAATGTTGAATAACCTGATAAAATGTGAAAATGCTTACTGGGTAAAAGGATTGAATTATAATTTTTTAAGTGTTTCACAGCTAAACAATTCAAGTCATAGAGTAGCATTTGAAAATAAGAAGGAAAACATCTTCAATGAATCAGGAAGATTGATTGGAACCGGTGAGCAAACAAAAGGTAACATTTTCTATCTTGATGACACTAACACCACTTGTTTAATGGCTAGAAATGAAGATATATGGTTGTGGCACAAAAGATTGTGTCATGTGAACTTTGACAACATGATAAAGATAAGCAACAAAAGGAATGTTAGAGGCTTACCAAGCATGACTAAGCCTGAGCATATCATGCGCAAAAATTATCAAAAGGTAAGATGACAAAGTCTAGTTTCAAGAGTAAAACCCATACATCTAATGCAATTCTAGAATTAGTCCATACAGATCTATGTGGACCCATGAAGAAAAAGAGCTACTATCGAGATAGGCATTTTATTCTCTTTATTGATGATTATCCTAGAATGATGACAGTCCTGTTCTTAAAAGATAAATCAGAAGCATTTAAGATGTTTAAATGGTATAAAGAAATGGTAGAAAAACAAAGTGAAAAGAAATTGAAATGCTTAAGGTCATATAGAGGAGGGTAATTTACTTCAGAAGAATTCACTAACTATTGCAATGAGCAGGGAATTAAAAGATAGGTTTCTACATCGAGAACACCACAGCAAAATGGAATTGCAGAAAGGAGAAACAAATCAATTGTTGACTATGCAAGAACATTGATGATTGAGAAAAGCATCTCTCAAACTTTCTGGAGGGAAGCTTTTAGTACTGTTGTCTACACATTAAACAGAGTACAATTGAAGAAGGACACAAAGAAGACACCCTATGAGCTTTTGCATGGTCATACACCCAATGTAAGTCACTTCAGAATCTTTGATAGTCAATGTTATATTTTGAAGGATGATAGTGTTGGAGATTTACTTCTGGCAGCTAGTTGATTGTATGTTTGTCATTGATGACAACATATAATATATAGCAATGTTCTATATGTACTTATCAGAATGATGTTATCAAGCCTTGCATGGTTATATTCATGTTGTTGACATGATGTTTATGTTCTGTTCATACACGCAGACTCAGATATGAAGTTTCAGTTGTGGTGTGTAATTCTATTATGTGGCAGTTACAGTTTCTAGAGTTTGTCTGTACAGAGCCGACATATTGCATTGGTTCTTGAATTGTGCCTATCTTTGAGATATGCATGTGTATATTCAAGTTTAGTTATGAGTTGATGATAGTTATCTAAAGGCACCAAATGTGTTTCAAGAAGATTGCAAAGTTAGAGTTAATTTGGTGAGGCCGACTTAGTGAAGCGCCGCGTCTATTCAGTTTATATTATGTGGTTGTAATTATGCTTGTGCGATTAGTAAAGTCAACAAGGATGTTATGAAGAGTTGTCTAGCAGGTCCTTTGATCTTATACTTTGAGGAAGATACTTATAGCAAGTCATTTGTGGAATGATAAGTGTGAATGATAAGAAAAGATACAGGAAGGTGCAGAGCAGAATATCAGTTGAGTTTCATTCATCAAGGATCTATGTGAAGAAGAAGTGAAAGATTAGAATACACTGGAAATAATCAAGACAGTAGGTCTACTCTACAGCTCATCATCAGATATAGTGCATATCTATTCTTTAGAAGGTTGTAGCCTTCACCATTAAAGTCATGACATGTCACTGATTGAATGTTTGACAATGTTAAGTTGAAGATGATGCAAGACATTAAATCAGTTAATGGTTTGTATTGTCATTGATGTCAACTTGATATCATCTATATGTTCATATACATAATGCCAAAGACTTCAGAGAATCAATGGAACAGAGGTTATGCTTTCAGCAATGCATAAAAGTCAAGTATTCACCAAGTGACAAACTACACTGGCGGGGTGCACACCATCGGTAAAGACAGAGATAAAGTCACAGTGATGCCCGACGAGCAGAAGACAGTGTTTCCCAATGAAGAAGAATCACAAGATGCCCGATGAGCTAAAAATAGTGTTTCCCAACGAGCAAGATCCAATGATGCCCGATGGATGGAGATCCCGAAGCTAACTGAAGTTGCACCGACGAAACTGGCAGTTGTCACCAGCAATGAACTGTAGAATTGACCGACATAACAGAGAGATCAGAAAATGACAAAATATCTAGCTGGCAGAGCTAAAGGATAGACGTAACTTGTTATTTTATTTGTTTTATTCAAACCGCAATTAAGCAATTGATTTGTACAGCTGGCGAGAAGATAACTACGAGATAAATCAGGAGTCAAAGCCATAAATCAATTTGGTTGGATTGTTTTTCATGCCAAGAATCAAGAATCAAGAACCAAGAATTAAGGAATATCATGTCTATATAAGAGACAAGCATAATTCATTTCTGGAAGCAATCAGATACACAAGGGAGTGAACTAATAGAAGATGTTGAAAAGAAACTGGTGAAGGATAAACTTTATGCAGTCCTGATCAATCAAGCTAAGGGAGAGCTAAAGAATTCTGCAGACACCGATGAACAGAAAAGAATAGCATCACAGAGCAAAAAGAGTTAAGTACAAAGGAATTGAATTGATACATTGATCAGAAAGATATTGTAAGTAAATAGATTTGAAAATCTGCAATTCAGTTGCATTACAAACAGGTCATTTTATTTCAGTTTAACCATTGAAGCATTAAGTCTCTTAACAGAGCAGGACTTAACAGTCTTTTGTAATTGAGGTATATCCTAACAAATTACCAGAAGGTTGACTCATGATAGTAGCATCGGTCTTACCTAA
>MU225537.1:6118652-6133011 GCA_018584345.1 Thuja plicata
CGGCTACCCAAGCCTCTTTCCAAACCAAAAGCCAACAGTAAAAGCGGGCTTGAAATTCAATTTTTTAAGAAACAGGATCTTGTTTAGTAAACGTTACCCCGTTTACCTTTTTTCAAATTCATAGCATATAAATGAATCGATGGAAGGTTTTGTATAAAAAATAATATTTTTTCAAAACAGGACCCCGCTTTGAAATAGGGTCCCGTTTCATTTTTCAAAATGGGACCCTGTTTTGAAACGGGATCCTGTTTCATTTTTCAAAATGGGACCCTGTTTCTAAAATTTTAGGCTCGGGACCCCGAAGCTAAACGAGACCCCGTTCATTCTAAGCGGGAACCCATTTCGTTGAGTGCGATTTCACGAATTTGGCTAAGTATGAAAGTTCCTAGTGAAGTGGACTCATCTTCTTGCTTCAACCCTTGAGTTTCATTCATCAAGGATCTATGTGAAGAAGAAGTGAAAGGTTACAATACACTGGAACTGATCAAGACAGCAGGTCTACTCTATAGTTTATCATTAGATATAGTGCATATCTGTTCTTCAGAAGTTTGTAGCCTTCACCATTAAAGCAGTGAGCTTTTGGACAGTGAGTCATCACCCTTAACTGGGTTATTTGTAAAAGACTCCTAACAGGGTCAGACCCTTAACCAGGTCACTATACTTATTGCATTGTAAAGAACAACTCCTAACAGGGTTGCAAGATCTTCTAACAGGGATTATTATAAACAAGTATAGTTCATTGTGGGTGTTAATTTCCACCGGGGTTTTTACCATTTGGTTTCCCCATAACCATATTGTGGTGTTGTCTATTGTGTTATCTGACTGTGCATTTACTTTATTGTATTCTGAAGTTAATAAGAGAAAAGAATTGAATTGGCTGATAACTAATTCACCCCCCCCTCTCAGTTATCCTTTGGGACTATTCTAACAGATAGTGTTGGAAATATTGTTGGAAAGTTACAATGGAAACAATTGTTGTTTTGTCATTGATGTCAAACCTTAATGGGTGAGACTATTGCTATCTATTTGAGTACCATATATATTGATTAATGAAGGATATTTAACAAGAAGACCAAGTGGAATGGTTGAGCTATGGGAAATCACAAGGGTACTTGATCAGTTGGCACATTGACAAAGTAATGTGTTGTTTATCTTTCGATGATGGTTTACTGTGGATAGTTTATGCCGAGTGAAGTTAGTGATGACCGAGCGTCAGTAAATTGCCAAGGAAACCAGTGACGACTGAGCAGAAGAGCACAATGTTGGTCGAGCAGTGCAGTATTTTGGTAATTGTTGAGATTTGAGATCTCTGGCCGACATAATTGATTTTATTGGGATATGTAAAGTTAATTAAGGATAAGCATGATTGGTCCACACTATGTAAATGCATGGGTAACTATAATTAATGCATGGATCCAAGATTTAATTAGTGATTGCTTTGGAGAAGTAAATTAAATGTAAAAATGGAAAGATCCGTTGGATCTAACCTAACCTAAGATCTACAATCTTGATTAAGCGACAAAAGATTTATCTGACCTAGATGAAGAGGTATAAGATAACCTCAAGGGGTTATTCATTGAGTGTGTACAAAGTGTATGCAAGAGGATTTCATAGTTAATTAACTGATTGGCTTAATCAAAGCAGAGAAGGCTGAACAGAGAAGTAGAGAGTTGCGAGAGTGATTGCTTAACAGATTTCCAAGAAGATCTGAAGATTGAAAAGAGAATGGAGGTCACTCTATGAATTAGTATAAGAGTTGAATTGGATCTAGATTTGCAAATTAGTAAGTTGTATGTATCAGATCACACCTTTTGATTACTTTCTAACTATTGTATCAGTCAAAATCCTTTAACCAGGTTGACCTAACAGTCATTGTATAAATCCTTTAAGCAAGGTGACATTTAGGTAGAATTTTCTAAGTCCTCTAACAAGGTCACTCATGATAGGGTGATTAAATCCTTTAACTAGGTCACATTTAGCAATGTGTTTTGTAACCTTTAACAAGGTTGGCTCCTAACAGAGCTCACTTCAGAAGAGTGAAAACTTGATAGCATGTTATTGATGGTTTTTCCCATATTGGGTTTCCATGTTAAATATTGGTATCAACTTGTGTGAATGTTTATGTTGTATCTTACTGTTAATTTTCTACAAGTTGATTGCATCTGAACAGTAAACTACACATGTATGATGTTGTTTTATGTTATTACTGCCGAGCATATCTGAGTTGTTCAAATTGGTATAAAGTTTAAATGGGCACATCTAGACATGAGGATAACTGATTTACCCCCCTCTCAGTTATTCTGAATTCATTCTAACAATTGGTATCAAAGCTTTGGTTTCTTAAAAATAGTTTGAAGGTACTTGGAGCAAAAGATCAAGATGTATAAAAAGGAGGTACCAAAGTTGAACAAAGATAACTTCCCTGCATGGAAAAGTTTGATAAAATTGCATCTGGATTGTACAGCTGCACAGTTAGGAGAAAAGAAGGAGCACAATCAAGCTATGTTGGAGATTGCGTCATCTTTGAACTATCATGAGTTTGAAGACATAAAAAATTGTACAATTGCAAAGCAAATGTGGGATGCCCTAGCAACTATCTATGGAGGAGATACAAATGTGCTGAGAGCCAAATCTGAAAAGCTTAAGAGGTAAGTTTGATGAAATAAAAATGCAAAAAGGATAAAATATAGTTCAATATTATGGTAGGATAAAGGAAGTTGTAAATGCTATTAGAGGAGCTAAGGGAACAATTGATGATAACACCATTATGAGTAAGGTACTGAGAACACTTCTTCCTATATATGCTATTAGAGTCTCTACAATTCAAGAGTTAAGATGTACTCCTAATAATAATTTGACTTTGGAAGGTCTGGTAGGCAAACTTACTGCATTTGAGATGTCAAATTTTGATAACTATACTCCACAAGCTATAGAATCTGCATTTAGATCCCAGTTGGTCCTTAACAAATCAAAGAAAGGAAAGAAATGTGTGAACAGTGACAACGACACTACAGATGATGATCTGGAATAACTTGAAGCACTCATGGAAAAAATATTATCTAGAGGCAAAGGAAAATTCAAAGGTAAACTTCCTATTATTTGTTTTTCATGTAACAAAGTTGGTCATATTGTTGCAAGATGTCCTGATAAGAATGATAAAGATGAAAGAAGGGACAGCAAGTATAAAGATAGAAAGGATGATCGAGACTTCAGAAAGTATAAGGATTAAAAATAAAAAGGTAAGAAATATTTCTATATAGCTGAAGAAGCTTCTGACAGTGAATCTGACAATTTTGATGAAAATGAGATAGAAGTTGTGTATGTTGCTATGAAAGATGATTTTGATGATGATGAGAAAACTGCACTAATTTATTATATGAGTAAAGGTGACTGTTGGATCATTGACAGTGGTTGTTCACATCACATGACTGGTGATAAAGATAAATTTGAAACCTTAGATCAGTGTAAAGGTGGTTATGTTAAATTTGGTAATGATGCACCATGTCTTGTTAAAGGGAAAGGATCAATTAACTTGACTGACAAGATCAGATGTGACAATGTATATTGGGTTGATGACCTTAACAATAATTTATTGAGTGTTGCACAGTTGAATACTTCTGGTTACAGAGTTGGATTCCATCACAAGAAGGCAAAGATTTATGATGTCAATGGAAAACTAGTTGGAAGTGGAGAGCAGACTAAAGGTAACTTGTTCTATCTGGATTTAACTGATGAGACATGCTTGTTTGCACATTATAATGATGTTTGGTTATGGCATAAAAGGTTTTGTCATGTAAACTTTAATGACTTGGTAAGCATAAGAAAATTGAAAAAGGTTAGAGGGTTTCCTAAGTTAAAGAAACCTTAAAATGCAATGTGTAAGCAATGTCAATTAGGAAAAATGACTAAATCTAGTTTCAAGAGAAAAACTCATACTTCTAAGAGCATTCTGGAATTAGTTCATACTGACCTTTATGGTCCCATTGGAGAGAAAAGTTATTGTGGAGATAAATATTTCATTATATTTGTTGATGATTACTCAAGAATAATGACTGTTATGTTTCTTAAAGAAAAATCTGATGCATCCCAGTTATTTAAGTGGTACTTGGTAAAAGTTGAAAAGGAGACAGGTAAAAGTTTGAAATGTTTAAGATCTGACAGAGGAGGTGAGTTTATTTCTAATGGGTTTAACAGGTTCTACAATGACCGAGGGATAAAAAGACAGATGTCTAACCTAGGACACCACCACAAAATGGTATTGCTGAGAGAAGAAGCAGATCTATCACGGATTGTGCCAGAACACTAATGATGGAGAAAAATGTTGCACAGAAATATTGGAGAGAAGTTGTAAGTACAATATTCTATACCCTAAACAGAGTACAAGTCAAGAAAGGTACTAATGCTACACCTTATGAGCTATGGTATGGGTATGCACCTAATGTAAGATATTTCAAAGTTTTTGGAAGCAAATGTTTTATACTGAAGGATAACAAAAATGGCAAGCTTGATGCTAAAGGTGAGGAAGGCATATTTCTTGGTTACTCAATGAAAAGTAAAGCATACAAATTTTTGAATTCTAACACTAACAAAATTATGGAAAGTGCAAATGTTAGAATTGATGAATATGCAGAAAGAAATGAAGCTGAAAGCACACAGGAACCTGAAAGTTACAAATCATTTGTCTATATGGATGAGGAAGATTCTTGTGAAATACTTGAACCTGAGAAAGAGGTTTTCGAGCAATAGCTAGCAACTGTTGAGTCACAGAATGAAGTTGTCAGGCAATAGGAGGTAATTGTCAAGCTATCTAATGGAGATGTCGAGTCATAGAATCAACCTCAATTGAACATGAATGATCAGTCTGAAGCAGAAAAAGAACCTACTCTAGCAAATTATGTAAGGAGGCACCATAAATCTGATCAAATCATAGGATCAAAGGATTTTGTAGTTATGATAAGAAGCAATTTGAGAGAAGATACATGCTTGTTATGTGATTTTGAGCCTAAAACAGTAAAAGATGCCTTATATAATGAAGACTGGATACAAGCCATGAATGAAGAAATTGAACAGATTGAAAAGAATAAGACTTGGATACTTGTACCTAGGTCAAACGACAAGAATGTAATTGGTAATAAGTGGGTATTCAGAAATAAGCTGAATGAACATGGAGAGGTAACAAGAAACAAAGCTAGACTGGTATGCAAGGGTTATGCACAAGAGGAAGGAATTGATTATGGAGAAACATTCGCCCTAGTTGCAAGATTGGAAGGAGTAAGAACCTTATTTGCATATGCAGCCTACAGAGGTTTTTAAGCTTATCAAATGGATGTAAAGTCAGCATTTCTAAATGGAATATTAGAAGAAGAAGTTTACATTGAATAAGTTGATGGATTTGTTGACCCAAGCAAAAAGAACATGGTTTGCAAATTACACAAGGCACTATATGGACTAAAGCAAGGACCTAGAGCATGGTATGAGAGATTGCACAATTATCTGATGAAGATTGGATTTGCTAGAACCAATGACAACAACAAACTGTATTTGAAGACAGAGCAAAGTAAAGGTACTTTATTAGCTAAAATTTTTGTTGATGACATTATATTTAGTGGACAAGATATGGTATGCCAAGCATTTGCAAAGGAGATGCAAACTGAATTTGAGATGTCTATGTTTGGTGAGATAAAAAAAAAATTTGGCTTACAAATATATCAGATGAAGAATGGTATCTATATTAATCAATCAAAATATGTCAAGGAGATACTAAAATTTTTTGGAATGGAAGATTCAAAACCAATAAGCACACCCATAGCTACTAGACAGAAGTTGACAAAAAATGATGAGACAAAAGAAGTGAATCAAACCCTTTACAGGTCAATGATTGGAAAGCTACAATATGTTGTGCATAGCAGACCTGATATTGCACTGACAGTTGGTAGTGTTGCGAGATTTTCTGCCGATCCCAAGGAAACTCATATGATGGCAGTAAAAATAATTCTGAGATATTTGAAAGGAACAAATGAATATGGTCTGTATTACAAAAGGAATGACAAGTTTGAACTCAGAGTCTATATTGATTCTGATTGGGCTGGAAATGTTGATGATAGAAAAAGCACCACAGGAGGAGCATTTCTTTTAGGAAAAATATTGGTTTCATGGACAAGAAAGAAACAGAATTGCACCTCACAATCTACAGCTGAAGTCGAGTATGTGGCAGCAACAGTTAATTGTTCTAATATTGTGTGGTTGAAGATACTACTGAAAGGTATGAAAGAGGAGATCACAAAACCAGTTCATATATTGTGATAACACGAGTGCCATTAATATTTCTAATAACCTTGTTATGCACTCTAAGACAAAGCATATAGCTATCAAGTATCATTACTTGAGGGAGCTAGTTCAGAAGAAGGAAGTGAGACTGGAATATGTGAATACTAAGGAATAGTTAGCAGACATATTTACAAAGGCACTACCTAAGGATGCTCATGAGTATCTGCAAGGTAAATTAGGGGTGATTCCCCTAACTAAGGCTAATTAGTTTAGAATTAAACTATTGCATAAAATGTTATATTCACAATATTTTACACATTGATGCATAGGCAGTCACACTTTAGGATGCTGCCTAAAGCTGTGAAAGACAGACAAAGACAGAAAAGAGGATCAGTCATAAGCAAGATGACAAGAACAGCATGATACAGAGTTTAGAATAGAAGAATCTGCATGATGAAGATGTCAACGTCTTTGGCATTGTTTTCAAAGAGGGAGAAGTTTACTGAAAGAGGGAGAGTTTACTATACTTAGAGAAAGAGGGAGAGATTACTAAAAAGAGATTGTTGTCAAAGAGAAAGAAGATTAATGAAAGAGGGAGTCTACAGATGAGTAGAAACAGAAATATTTTAGTGTGATCACAAACACAGAGGGAGAAAATTTTTACAAGATGAGAATCAGAATGAAGCTAAATACATTAATGAAGATTTGTTCATATCAAGGAACACATGCAGAATTTTTGGATTGTATGGTAACTGTGGTTGAAAATTATTGTTTTAATGTTTGGTGTTTCCATCAATGCCAAAGAGGGAGATTATTGGAAAGCTACAATGGAAACAATTATTTTTTTTTCATTGATGTCAAACCTTAATGGGTGAGACTATTGCTATCTATTTGAGTACCATATCTATTGATTGATGAAGGAGATTTAACAAGAAGACCAAGTGGAATGGTTGAGTTATGGGAAATCACAAGGGTACTTGATTAGTTGGCACATTGACAAAGTAATGTGTTGTTTATCTTTTGATGACAGTTTACTATGAACAGTTTATGTTGAGCGAAGTCAGTGATGACCAAGCACCAGTAAATTACTGAGGAAACCAATGATGACTGAGCGAAAGAACACAGTGTTGGTCAAGAAGCAGTATTTTGGTAATTATTGAGATTTGAGATCTCTGGCCGACATAATTGATTTTATTGGGATATGTAAAGTTAATTAAGGATAAGCACGATTGGTCCACACTATGTAAATGCATGGGTAACCGTAATTAATGTATGGATCCAAGATTTAATTAGTGATTGCTTTGGAGAAGTAAATTAAATGTAAAGATGGAAAGATCTGTTGGATCTGACCTAACCTAAGATCTACGATCTTGATTAAGCGGAAAAATATTTATCTGACCTAGATGAAGAGGTATAAGATAACCTCAAGGGGTTATTCATGAAGTGTGTAAGAAGTGTATGCAAGAAGATTGCATAGTTAATTGACTTATTGGCTTAATCAAAGCAGAGAAGGATGAATAGAGAAGCAGAGAGTTGTGAGAGTGATTGCTTGATGGATTTCCAAGAAGATCTGAAGATTGAAAAGAGAATGGAGGCCACTTAGTGAATTAGCATAAGATTTGAATTGGATCTAGATTTGCAAAGTAAGTTGTATGTATCAGATCACACCTGCTGATTACTTTCTAACCATTGTACCAGTCAAAATCCTTTAACCAGGTTGACCTAACAGTCATTGTATAAATCCTTTAAGCAAGGTGACATTCAGGTGCAATGTTCTAAGTCCTCTAACAAGGCCACTCCTGACAGGGTGATTAAATCCTTTAACCAAGTCACATTTAGCAATGTGTTTTGTAACCTTTAACAAGGTTGGCTCCTAACAGAGCTCACTTCAGAAGAGTGAAAACTTGATAGCATGTTATTGGTGGTTTTTCCCATATTGGTTTTCCACATTAAATACTAGTGTCAACTTGTGTGAATGTTTATGTTGTGTCTTACTGTTAAGTTTCTACAAGCTGATTACATCTAAACAGTAAACTGCACATGTATGTTATTGTTTTATGTTATTACTACCGAGCAGATCTGAGTTGTTCAAATTGGTATAAAGTTTAAATGGGCACATCTAGACCTGAGGATAACTGATTCACCCCCCTCCTCAGTTATTATGAATTCATTCTAATAGATAGAAATGGAAAAATTGACTCCAAAAGTGATGAAGGTATCTTTCTAGGGTACTCAACCAAAAGCAAGGCTTATAAATGTCTTAACAAGTCATATAACAAAATCATTGAAAGTGCAAATGTGAAAATAGATGAATTTGCCAAAAAAAAATGATAAGGAAAGAAAAAAGGAAGCAGAGGACTAAAACATGTTTGTTTATACAAAAACTAACACTCTACCCAAGCAACAGAACATTGCACCAGAGCATCAGGCTGCAATTATCAAAAATTGAGAAAATCCTCAAGATGATGTTATGAACAATGAAGATGAGAATGAAGGTCAAGAAGATGATCAGAATGATGAACACAGAGCTTAACCAAAACTTTCCAAGTATGTCAGAAGACATCATCCATAGAATCAAATCATAGGAGACAAGAAGGCTGGAACAAGAACAAGAAGTAAGTCACTAAACACCAGATGTTTACTTTGTGATTTTGAGCCTAAATATGTTATCACTGCTCTTGAGAATGAAGAATGTGTTAGTGCTATGAATGAAGAAATAGAATAGATTGAGAAGAACAGCATATGGATACTAGTACCGAGACCAGATGACAAGAATGTCATCAGTACCAAATAGATATTCAAAAACAAGCTGAATGAGAATGGATAAGTCACCAGAAACAAAGCAAGGTTAGTATGCAAGGGATATGCATAAGAAGAAGGTATTGATTATGGAGAAACTTTTGCACCCATTGCTATACTAGAATGAGTTAGAATCTTACTTGCTTATGCTACATTTAAAGGATTTAAGGTATACCGGATGGATGTCAAATCTGCATTCCTAAATGGAATACTGGAAGAAAAGGTATACATTGAACAACCAGAAGGGTTTGTTGATCCAAACAAGAGAAACATGGTATGTAGACTACATAAAGCCTTGTATGGATTGAAACAAGCAACTAGAGCCTGGTATAAAAGACTTCACTCATATCTCATTAGCATAAAATTTGTTAGAAGAAGTGAAATTAGCAATCTGTACTTAAAAGAAGATACCGATGGTAATATTCTGATTGCTGAAATTTTTGTTGATGATATCATTTTTGGGGGAAATGAATTGTTATGCAAATCCTTTGTTAATGAAATGAGCGAGGAATTTGAAATGTCTATGTTTGGGGAGATCAAATTCTTTCTTGGTCTACAGATTATTCAACAAGATGCAGGCATATATATCACTCAGTCCAAATACATCAAGGAAGTGTTGAAGATATTCAAGATGGAAGATTCCAAACTAGTTGGAACACCTATGGATACCAGCAGGATGTAAGCTGACAAAAGAAGACAAATCCAATGAGGTAAATTAGACCTTATATAGATCAATGATTGGAAAACTGATGTATGTTGTTCATACCAGACCAGATATAGCACATGCAGTTGGAATAGTTGCAAGATTCTCTGCAAATCCCAAAGAATCACATATGACTGATGTCAAGATATTCTGAGATATCTGAAGAACACCGAGGACTATGGATTATGGTATAAAAGAGAAGGAAAATTTGAGCTACAAGTCTATACAGATGTTGATTGGGCTAGAAACATTGATGACCGAAAGAGCACAACTGGAGGAGCATTCTTCATGGGTGACAAACTTGTCACATGGATCAGCAAGAAGCAAGGATGCATCTCTCAATCTACTGTAGAAGCAGAGTATGTAGTTGTTGCTGCAAATTGTTCCAATATTGCATGGATCAAACAATTACTGGAAGGTATGAATATGAAGATTCTTGAACCAATAATCTATTGTGATAATACTAGTGCAATAAACATTTCTAAGAATCCAGTCATGCATGATAAGACTAAGCATATTGCTATAAAGTATCACTATCTAAGAGAACAAGTGCAAGCAAAGGAAGTGAAACTAGAATATGTTCAATAAAAGAAACAATTAGATGATATATTCACCAAGCCATTACCGAAGGATACATTTGAGTACCTGAGTCAGAGACTAGGCATCCAACCCTTGTCTATCGGTTAGTAAGCTGACTAGGAGGTTGCATTAGCCTATACCAAATCTAAAGATCAGTCATGTTGATGCAAACACTGAGATGGATAGAAACAGATACATCTGTACATAGCAAGGTACAAATATGCACCGAAAACCAAATACATTGTATTTCTGATGGATAGGGAAATTCAAGGAATATATTATGTAAAGGGATGGAACATGATATAGATGATTTTTTGTTTGGCATTGTTGTCAAAGGGAGAGATCATCTCATTATCATCGGGGAGAGATTATTCCATTATCGTAAAGGGAGAGATATGATAAAGGGAGAGATTATCTCATTGAATAAAAAAGGGAGAGATTATCTCATTGATCATAAAAGCTTATATCATTATCCATAAATTGAAGTTCCTGAGAATCAGAAGGAAGATTTAATCAATATTCAAAGGGAGAGAAATTGATTACATATGAAATATCCATCTAAGGGAGAGAAGTAACAAAGGGGGAGAGTTCAGACAAAGAGAAAGATTGTTGTCAAAAGAAAAAGAGATTATCAAGAAGAGGAACAGTCATGGTAGAACACATATCAGAACAGAGATATCAGATGATACATCTATCTAGTAAAGGGATTAAAGACTACCATTCTGCATGAAACAAATGTAAGCCATTTTTGAGCTTACCGAAAGTCAGACAGTTGTAATAGTTACAATAGGAAAGCTTGATGAAACTGTTATATTTCATATTGTATTAGTAACAGTATAGTATGATAATGTAGTATGTTGCCATCAATGCCAAAGGGAGAGATTGATGACATGTAACTGATTGAATGTTTGAAGATGTTAATTTGATCACCAAAATAAAGAAGGATAATGCAAGACATTAAATCAGTTAATGGATTGTATTGTCATTGATGTCAACTTGATATAATCTAATTGGTTATAATCAAAGTGTCAAAGACTTCAGAGAATCAGAGAGATAAAGATTATGCTTTTAGTAATGCATAAAAGACAAGCATTCATAATGTGAATTCAAATACTGACGGTCAGTGGAACCCGACAGATAGAGATCACTGAAAGTCAAGTCACAATGATGCCTAAGCAAGAACACTGACGAGTCTTACCAACGAGGAGAATCACAAGCATAACTGATGGTCAGAAACATAGTGTAAACTAACAGAGAAGCCCGAGGAGAACTAGAGTGTTGACCAAAGCTATCAAAGAGTTAAAACACCAAAATTAACTTAAGTTCAGAAATGACAAAATATCTAGCTGGCAGAGCTAAATATGGACTTAACTAGTAGTTATCTTTGTTTTCATCGACAAGATAAAGCTAGAGATGAGTAAATGATTTAAAGTTGTTTTGTCCATTTGGCAAGAAGATCTTTGCGAGATAAAACTGGAGTTTTTCTTTAAATCTAATTGGTGAGAATTGTGGATCACGCCAAGATCAAGATAATCAAGAACCTAACAATGGTGATATCATGTATATAAAAGAGACAACTTAATTCATTACGAATAGAGTGGGTGAATGAATGAAAAGAGGATGTTGAAGAGAAACTGATGAAGAGTAACTTCATACAGTCCTGATCAATCAAGCTGAGGAAAGAGCTAAAGTTTTTTGTGAACACCGAGCAACATAGCACAGCATCACTGAGCAGAAGTAAAGTTGAGCAAAGGTATTAATAGAGATATATTGATCAGATTAGGTCTATGAGATTACAATAGATCTGAAAATATGCAAGTATAAGTTGTATATGTGAACAGATCATACTGTTTCAGTTTAACCATTGATTCAAAAAGTCTCTTAACCGAGCAGGATTTAAGATCCTTTCTATATTGAGATACATCCCAAGGAGTATCAAAAATTTTGGTCATGAAGATAGCATGAGATGCCAGATACCTATTGACAGGCCAGGTGAGTTTTTGATTAAGGAAGGTAGCATAAAGATGCTCGATATCAAGTGACAGACTAAACTTTTAAATCCTCTAACAAGGTCACACCTAACAGTGTGTTTGTAACCTTTAATAGGGTTGGCTCTTCACTGAGCTCACTTTAGAAGAGTCAAAATTTTGGGTTACTGGTCCCAAGTGGTTTTTTCCTTAACAGGGTTTCCACATTAAAAATTCATGTGTCAATGTGTTTATGAGTCATTACTTTAGTGTTTTGCATTACACATAACTAATTTGGATTGATCGGTATAATCTAGATAATTTACTATCTTTTGGTAAATTAACAGACTACTATTCAGTAAACATACAGTATAAGGTTTAACAAAGAATTTCGAGCAGTAGTAATTTGATAATTGTATTTGAAGGCATTCATCTTATAGGACTGAAAATAACTAGAGGCTTAATATTGTAGCACTAAGTTTTTGGGTTGATTATTGGAATATTATTGAGGCCACTAATTCACCCCCCCCCCCTCCCCCTCTCAGTTATTACTAACAAAAGGGTAATGAATATTCCATTTAAAGAAGATCAAGCAGTGATCTTATATAAAATTATATACCTCATATACGTATGAAAAAATTGATATGTACCACAAAGTGAAGGAGCAGAGTTCAAATTCATCAAGATGCAGCCATGACTAGTGGGTTTTTAACAAAATTATCTATAATATTATTCAATGTCAAACATACATAGAGAATATTATGGTTTTGGCCTATTTTATGCAAAAGAACACGCGAACTATATAAGGTAGGGTTTTAACATTAAGAATACATAGAGAATCAGATTGATGTTCGCTCTACAAATTTTCATTGAGCTTTAATGAGAAAGAGATAGGATGACTGTGAAAACCACATGAATACCATAAAGAAGCCTAAGAAAATAGCTCATGGTAGCCACGGTTGCAGTATGACAGAAGTCATATAAATGAACATAGATTTTGGTATTAATTTTGTTCTTTGCAAATAAATATCCATAGCCAAGAAGAAGTGTTTGAGTTTAATGAAATACCTGTACATTAGCCAAATCTGTGAAGAGGCCTCAAGGCATAAGCTTCAAAACTAGTAAAGACTTCCATGGTGGCTACCCACAAGCAAACAACAGAGCAAAGAGGAAAGAAACAAAAATGATAAGGTGAAGATAACTCAAGTTAGGGTTTGGAATCCCTATAGCCTTCAAGCTAAATGAAATTCATTTTTGCCTTATTCACGTTTGATGAAATATAATAAAAAAGTGCCCCATGGCTTTATTTTGTTGATACGAACATTTATTTTCTTTTTATATTTAAGTTATATTTATTAAATAGCTTGCAATGTGTTATTTAATAAATATAAGTTGAATATAAGATATATATGTTATATTACCTTATTGGATGGCTGTATATAGGCTAGTACGTTTTTCATTGGTCATTTTGTTGTTCATATTTGGCCTCTGACATTAGGATAGACTGTGCATTTGGCTTTTCTTTTCGTTTAAATTCCAGTTATACTTCTCTCTGTACAAACTTCTCTAGTTTAGCCCATGGAAGGATAGGTTTGTAAGCATATGTATGTACAGGGAGGCTGGCAATACAAGTTTTTTTGTAAGTCTGTTACATATAATACAAATTATTATTAGTAGTAGATCCAAATAACTATTTCGAATAGATGTGGAAGCTTCAATGGTTTTTTATGTATAGCAGCAATGGCAATTTAACTATAATAGATACTTGTTTACTATAATTACAAAGAGAAACGGGACTAAGAAATAAATCAATTTGGGTAAATGCATATTGATACTCAGAAATAGATATCAAAAATCGCATAAAGATAGATCTAATTACACTCACTCTTAAATGCTAAAAGATATATCTATAAAGAAAACTGTATACACTAATAGAATGAAGTCAATAACAGCAAAGGCCTGTAGGCAAGCAACTAAATAGGCAAACTAACAAGATATGCCAATATAAAGTGTATATATAAATAAATATACAAGACAATAAAGA
>MU225537.1:6141521-6155051 GCA_018584345.1 Thuja plicata
TGGCTGCAATATCATTGTTAAAGTAGTTAACGAATCTGAAATTGTAAGGATTTAAAAGAATTTGCACAATACTTTCCTATAGAGATTAGTGTAGGAAGCTGTTTCTGCACCTGAGTTTCCTTACAATGTCTTCAAACAATGGTGGTCCCACACAAGAGGCAAACCTTCCCACTAGCTTTCAAGAAATAAAGAGTCCTTTGTAAATTTTGAATAATGCCTAGTATCTTGACTATAAAAACATATTTGAGTACCCAATTTGCTTCTTTAAAACATATAAAAAAATTAAGGTAGGTTTGTTTTGTAAAGTGTCTTTCAAAAATGGACCGCCCAGATGTTCTTATGGCCTAATTAGGCTTGTATGCAATGAGGCTTATTAGTTATCTACACTCCTAACAAAAAACACATGTTCCAAAGGTTGTATTACACTATATATGGTCTGCACATACTCACCAATTCACTTCCCACTCTTTCCCAAGGCTATTTCATCAAACCCTCACTCCTAATGGCTTCAAATATATCAAAACATGATAAAATTAGTGTAGGGCATCCCCATATCACGTGAAAACCTTTATCAAATCTCCTAAAACCTTGGGAAAACATCAAACACATGTACACAGTCCCTTTTTGCCAACTTAGAAGATTTTTCAACAATGCAATAATGAGAAAATCAAATTTTTCCTCCTATCAAACCCCCAACTTAGGACACACAAGGGACATTGCTGACAGGGTATGTCATTGAGAATTTAGGAATGTCAAGAGGAAAAATGGGACCATTTCTAGGAAAAAACACCCAACATAGTGTGATTGCAGTGTCATTTTGTGCCCACAATGAACAAAACATGATATAGACTACCTGACAACTTTGCGCTAAGTGCATCTGACAATTTTTGCATGAACAGAAAAATTGTTTCCCTACAAAAATGACTCTAAGTATTAAAAAATAGAGATATGTTATTGTAGAGGGACCTAGCCTGACCCTATAGATTCAAAAAAATTATGTGTAGGTATCATGGTTTGCGAGAAATAGTCTGGAAAAGTATGACTCTCATTACGCTTGACCATGATGTTGAGAGGATCAAGAGCTATAATAGAAAGTTGATTAAAGTACGATCCATGAACCAAGTCCTTGAAATATCCCTGCCTTTGCATCAAGAACTTGAATTCATCTCCTTGAAATTAGGATTGGATGGTGGTAAATAAGAAGAAAGTATTATTTAAAAGTATACACCTAATGACTTGCATATCCTTTTCTATAAGATAATCTATGTTCATATTTAAATTTGTTCTTTGTGTTAAAAGACATGGGGATAAATATCCTAATTAGCAACTTTCACTCATTTTGATTCCTTGTTTGCATTCTAGTAAGATAATAAACATGTTTTCATTCTAGTAAGATAAATATTTGCAATCAATGAAATGAAACAAATAAAACTATTGTAATATTAACACCAAGACATGCACACAATGAACAAATTGGATCACATTTCAATAGTAAATATTTAGGTTTCAAAGTACCAAGAACTACACACAATGAAAAAATTGGATCACATTTCAATTGAAAATATTTAAGTTTTGAAGTACAAAGACATGCATACAATGAGAAAATTGAATCAAATATCAACTTTCATATATATCAAAATGAATATAATTGTGTATATATACAAAAATGGCATAAATGCCAAGTCAATAATAGATTTATAAAAATGTGGCATGTGTCATGTCAAGGTTGATTTATACAATAAAAATGTCAAATATATACATGAATTAGTCCTTCAATTACCACAACTAGCATTATATGTCTCTATCAAATTCTAAGACTATGGTGGATCATCAAAATCGAGCCTCAATACGTGACTCTGTAAATGGTTGCACAACAACAAATCAAATGTCAAATCAGATTACTTTGTCAAAAATAGATTAGAGTTGTCAAAATAACATCAAAATAACTAAATATTGAACTATAATTTGTTTGCAATTGAATTGTCGATTACCTCATGTGTTTCTCCCGCTCTTGGGCTGTGTAGTAAGGGTGATGGACCCCTTCTTGGATGATCATGACTCCTAAAAAATGGAAATGTAGAGGATCTATGGGAATTTGCGAAGAGGGTTGTAATAGGTAAATGAAAATTAATACAAGTTAATAACATATATAGTTGAGAAACACTAAAAAACTAAAAATGCATGGAATAAAAAAAAAATGCATACCAGAGCCTTAGATGGTTCTCCTATACTCGTAGGAGGAACCATCATTGATAAATCAACTACAATCATTTCCTGTATAGTAAATGATAAGAAATGTTATAGTCATAGAGGAAGGATTTCGGGTTTTCAAACAAACAGAATGTAATCCAAGAGGAGTTGAGAAGAGGGTTTCAACTAAGAAGAGGAGATGAAAGTGAAGATGAAGATGTTACATAGTCAAAGTTAATGCAAAATTAAAAGATAACGAAGAACTTGGACAATTTAGATTTTTAAAATCCATAGGTAAAAATACCTCTTCTCTCTGTTGTGGTGGGCCCCACCTTCGATGATCGAGACTCCTAACGAAATGGAATGGTAGAGGCTCCGTGGGAAGTCATGAAGGGGGTTGTAATAGGTAAAAGACTAATAATACAAGTTAATAACATATATAGTTTAGAAACACTAAAAAACTAAAAATGTATGTACTTATATCTAAATGCATATGTTTAATATATAGAGATTAAATGCATACCAAAGCCTCAAATGATTCTCCTGTACTCCTAGGAGGCATCGTCATTGATGAAGCAGCTGTGACTATTTATTGTATGAAAAATGATAACAAATGTTATAGTCATAGAGGAAGGATTTAGAGTTTTCAAATGAACAAGAATGTAATCTAAGAAGAGTTGAGAAGAGGGTTTTAACTAAGAATAAGAGTTGAAAGTAAAGAAGAAAATGTTACATAGTCTAAGTTGATGCAAAATTATAATATAATGAAGATGAACTTGAACAAGTTAGATTGTTAAAAACCATAGACATACATACCCCTTCCCTCTCCTAAATCTCTGCTACATCAGGTGCATTCATCAATTATGTAAACCTCAATTATTTTTGTATATAGAAGAGACAAAAAAATACTTTAAATCAATTTACACGTATATGTTTAATCATAATACATTTCAAAAAAAAAATTAAATTGTGTTCAATTGCCTTTTGGCATTTAGGTGTTTGCAAGGATTTCTTTAGCCATTTTAGTGTGTTGAAGGATGCCTTTCGCACACAAGATGTCCCAGACATAGGTGGGGTAACCTAAGAGAAACAAAATTAACATATATAATATTAAATATAAGTTAAAAAAACTTAAATTTAAATGACTTGCAGAGGCTGAATAAAAATTGTAAATACGAGTTGTGCAAAATATGATATCGTAAATCTTTCTAGGCCGAAGTGAATGGCCGAAAGTGTGACATCTTCAATCTGGGACATCTAATCCCCTAACAACCCCTATAAAATACCAAATAAATATGCATTAGAGATTTAGTATATATTATCAAAAATTATTTTGAAATCAAGGTATTATTATATTTTTAACATATTAATTTTTTTACCTCTGGTGTTGAAGCTATAGGTGCGCATGGAGTGGAAGGAATATGACATGATGTAATTGCACCAATTGCTACACCTTGCAATACATATTATTCATATATCAGTTTCAATTATTCTATAAATAAAAATTATTTACATTTATAAGTTTTAAGTGATTAATAAACATGTTATAAACATAAATAAACACACCTGCATATACTCTTGACTGAAAAACACCATGGTCATCAAGTGATTTGTGAGGGCCATATCCTCTATGGTGGCATCATGTCATCTACTCCCGCAGTGTGCACAAGAATGGGATGTGGAATCAACCTCATTCATGTCAATATTTTCCCCAGAACATATATGCTAGAAACTAGGACACATGTGATCAATGGGCTAGGATGAGCCAAATGGTGCATTTGATGGTGAGGCAAGTGGTGAAGGTGTTGAATCATCCTCTGGTCCAAGAGGTTGCACTAACTATGTGCCATGTTGAATGATGACATCAGTCAATGACGTAGCTTCTTGAAGAGTCTATAACTCTATACACTCCTTTAGGGCTACTGAGACCATGATGTGGACCATGGTTTAGCAGATAGATCAATCCTATTTTGGGGGTCTACCACACTCTGAGCCCTTGGTCTATCCTGGCCAGATCCTCTCCCTCTACCCTGAAACTCTTGAATGTTAAATTAGTTCAGCTTTAAGCCGAGGTTAAACTCACAATATAACTTTCTTAGAAATACAAGGGTACCTCATAATTATTGCAAGGTGGTCAGTCAAAGACCATATACCACCAATCCCAAAAAGTATTTCTCAGCCCAATGTGATTGCACCAATTTATAAGAAACCTCTTCGAATCCTGAGCTATAGTCTCATTAGTTGCAAGTTCGATGAAAATAACACATATATCACCTTTACTTATGGATTTTATTTTCACCTCATCATACGACAACCAATCAAAATAGAATGCACAACATCTATCCCTATATGTGCCCTATTTAGTAACCTATCTAGATACCTCCTTACCACCATTGGCCATTGATTCTAGGCCTATGGAGAGGGATTAATGATGCTCACAATCAAAATACCTCAACCTATTCATTATCTGAGAAATTTGGGAAGTATTATGTGATAGGCAATTCAAAAGATCCTCCTATGTGGCTTATACAAGTTCTACTGGAGGAGGCAGAGGGTTTTGAGGTTGTTCTTATTGTTGAGGGGTGACATTTTGAGCGTTTTCTTGTTGAAGGGAAACATTTTGAGGGTTTTCTTGTTGTTGAGGGGCAACGTTTTGAGGGTCTAGTGGTGGTTGTTGTTCAGGAACATGTTGTTTTTCTGTGTTTTGTTGTCGAACAATGTTTTGAGAGTTTGATATGAAATTAATAAAAGAATAAAATCAATCCAAAAAACACTATTACAATTCAATTTCAAAAATAAAAAATGCATTTCTTATTGTTGATGTTTTGTAGCTTCTGTCGGATAAATCCTATGAGACTATTGAATATATATATAACTTTACCTTGATCTCCTAGTCTGCATGTGAACCATGGTTTAACAGTGCAACCCGAAAGATAGTCAAACTGATTTCAGTGCAAACCGAGCATCACACACCAAAAGTCAGTTACATCCCAAAAAAAGTGGATCTGACTTCCACGTTAGATAAAACACTCACATTCTATTTATAGAGTTTTGTTTTGTTTTAAAACCATTACTTAAGGGACAAGCAACATTATTGTAATTATTTTAATTAGTCTAACTGATTGAAAACATGCAAACTAGGAGATCAAGGTAAAGTTGTAAACTTGTGATCATAGAGTTAAGTTTGTTTTACGTGAAACTTAATTAGGTCAATATATCTTATAAATAAATGTTGTAATCATTATAAATGTAATGAGGAGAGGATGAATGTAGCCAACAAGCACATCTATGGATCAGACTAAGAGTTTCATGAACCAGAACAACAAAATTTGAAATTGGTTATCAAGAACCAAGAACAGAGGCTACCGAGAAACAGAGGTATTATTCAATCACAATAGGTGATACATATATACATATAATCTTGAATGGATCTATAATCAGAAATAATATATTGCATATAATCAGGTCAAAGAGTAATTTTCTTACATTCTAACAAGTGAAGCAAAAGTAAAAATCCTTTCAAGGAAGGTGGATTTAACAGTCCTATTGTAAATCTCTTAACCGAGTGCACACTAAACAGTGTTGCTAAAGCTCTTAACAGAGTAGACTTTAATAGGTCTCCATATGATACTCCTAACAAGGTAGATCATTAGAAGTTATCAAATTGTAAGCCTTAACCGACCCCTTCCAATCTACAGATAGTGAAGATTTTGTGGGTTCCATCCCCACCACAGTTTTTACCTTCTTACAAAGGTTTTATATGATATCATATCTTGTGTTATGAGTCAATTAATTTCATAAATATTTCTATGAATGTTTACATGTTTGATTAAGTTAAAGAATTGGTATGTCTTACACAAAGATAGTATAGAACACATGATTGGATAAACAATTGATTACATAAAGGTTAAAGGATAAAATAAATAAAAAGTTTTAGAGGTACTGATTCACCCCTCCCCTCTCAGTACACACTTCCCATTATTTCCAAAAATTGGTATCAAAGATAGAACTCTTATTTGGAAAAGCTTAAAGACTTAAGAGAAAATATCATACAATGGAGAAGTATAGACTTGACAAAAGTATTGAGAATCAGAAGCTAGAAATTCAGATCTTCTATGAGCAATATAAAGAAGACAGAATCAAGATGAGATAGCTATTAGATGAAAGAAAGATTATAGCATCTTGTTGTAATGAGACAGATTCCCAAGAAGAAGAGATACCAAATCTATTTGAGTCTTTAGGATCTACTACAAGCAAAGCATCATATACATCAAAAGAAAGCATCACAAGCTTAAATGAAATCAATCAACATCTAGCTGGACAAGTGAAATCTTATCAAATCGGTCAAGAGACACAGATGGTAAGAATGATTGATGTCATGAACAATGCTAGACAAGTTGAGCAAGAGAGAACACTAGCTATTGATGATAGAAGAAAGATTACTGAAAAGCTACAAGAAAAAGAGTTTGAAATATAGACTTACAGAACATCATCATGAAATTACAAATCAGATTATTCTTATGAGTCAAGAGGCAAACATAATGAATGTTGAACTCATTGAAAGAATATAAGCTATCAGTGAGCTAAGGGAAGAAAATGAAAAGCTAAAACAAGAACTCAGAATTCAGCAACACCATAATCAGATAATCAAGAGAGCTCAATAAAGCAATAAAAGAATGGATGATTTCCTTGATGGACAAAGGAGAGCCAACAACATCACCGGACTAGGCTATATCAAGAATGAAGAATCACCCAATCAAGCTAATTAAAAGAATGTCTATGCAAATTTGAGACCAAGAAATCTGACGTGCAATCACTGTGGAAAGCAAGGCCACACATCAAATGTATGTAGGAGCAAAATGAAAGGTATTCCTAAATCAACATATTCATTCATAGGATTCTGTTATAAATATAACAAGAAAGGACATAAAGCATATGAATGTAAGTCTAAGATGAAACAACCAAAGAAGGAAACCTACATGGACAAATACTATCATACTTGCAAAATGCATGGGCACGCTACTCTTGAATGTTGGAAGAAGAAAAAGCAAGCATGGAAGTCTAAAGGTCAAGAATCTGCCCATCAATCGAAAAGAGTTAGTAACTAGTATGTATGGGATTACAACACTTGGGAAAATTGTGCATCATGTGGAAGATTTGGTCACATTGCTGCAAATTGTATGAGATAATGGTCTAGAAATCCTAGAGGATGGACTAACCCTGGAATGGAATGTTTACACTATCATAAAGTCGGTCATCTCAAGAAAGACTGCAGAGACCAAATAACAGAGACCAACACCTTTTCCAATGGAAACACCATTGAAGACATCAGGAAGATGAGAAACACAATGTGGAGGAAAGCTACAAATAATGATGAAGCTAGACTGAGCAATGCAATTGGTGACACCCTATCCAATGGATCTGGTGATATCACCACCCCCACCTAAGTAGAAAAAGTAAGTATGGAATTGCATTACACTAAGTTATATCTTACATCAATTCCATCATACATAGTTAAAATGCCAAATTAGCATGGTTATAGATGCTCTATGGTATTACTTGTTAAGTTTTGTGAAAACTATTTCACTGGATAATACATACCGAAATGCATCAGTATACATATAAAGCTTAATTGTCTGCACTTACCAAGAATCATCGGTTAACATGTAACAGCTAAAGTTGCTAGTGTAAACCAAGATCCATCGGTAATCAAGTGAGTTGATAAGTTGTCTTTGCAATACACCAAAACCCGTTGATAAAAGTAACAAGTTAGATGACTGCCCCGAAGCATCGAGTGGTCACCGAGAGGGAAGTTAGTGTCAACCCATGACATCATCTTAACACACCAAGGAGTGGTTGAGCATTAATGACTCAACTTAGGGAAAAGTCTATAAATAGATGACAGAAAGGTTTCATTTCTCACCTGTGATTTTGAGCGAAGTGACCAGAGCGAAAACAGAGCCAGAAGCGATAGCATTGTAGAGTGATTCCAACCCATTACAAATAACTCCAAGAAGATTAGTTACAACTATAGAGGTTGAAGTAAGTACAAATCATAACTGAGAACTCTATTCATTTTTTGCGAAAAGCCCTAAATTTTTGAAACAATGGCCACGACATCAAGAATCGCTAAGTTGAAGAGAATCAAGAAGGACAAGGTCAATCTTGTCAAGAATTATACCTGTGTGGAACCACATTAAAAGATATGCCCTAAGGTTGCATCACAACCCAACAATGCTGGAGCATTCTCACAAATACCAGCTAGGCTTTTGCTCATCGAAGATGTGCGAGCATACATACACTGCAAGATTATAGAAATTGGCAACCTGGAGGTTGAACAAGCTTTTAAGAAGCTATGCAAAGATGATGGAACTATTAAAGATGAGCACAAGCACATCAAAGTGAAAGGGATCACAAATTCCCTATGGTTCCCGAAAGTATTTAAGACCGAGTGGATTCAGTTATAAGTATTGAGCATAATTCACAATCATAAGCTATGGATGGATGTGCCTAAACCAATAACCTAAGATGTTATCCATGCAGTCATCGGTTACCCAATAAATGAAAAGGTAAAGGCATTGAAGCACCCACCCAAGGCTGAAATTGAAAAGAATATAGGAGCTAAGTGTGATGGAAGAGGACTTAAGGTATCCACTATCACAGATGATGAGCTGAAATTTGGAGCATGTATCTTAGGATACAAGTTATTTCAAGCTAGCATGATGAACATCATAGCATCTAGTGCAGTGGATACAACCTATAAGATTGTGAATAAAGAAACTCAACTGGATCTATCAGAACTTCTACTCAAGTAGCTAGAAGAGAACCTAAAGACAATCAGGAATGCAAAATCAAACTCATGTAAGTTTGGTTCACTTATCATGTGCATTTTCTTTCACTTCCAAGAATCCTTTCCTTCAATAGGAGATGTAAAATGGGATACAACTAGACCAGTCACCATATACATGATTGAGTTTATAAAATCACTACGAGACAATTTTGAGATAGTTGTGGATGAGTATTTTGCTGGATTCAAGGAGAGAATGCAGAAAAGAGTAAGGATCCCCAAGCAATTAATTGAGAAATTCAAGAATGATATATGTTTCATGGTAGGAATAGACTTCACATATATCAAACCTATTGTACCAAGGATAGCATGGATACAACCACTTGACTATGAATTGAACATAGATCAAGCATCCAATGCAATTGATGCATTGATAAATGAGCCACTAGATAAATCACAACCCAATTTTGGAACCTATGAAGAAGCCAAAACAAGAATCAAAATTGGCTTGGTTGTGAAACAGATAGACAGAAAGAAAGATAAAATGGTCAAGAAATTGAAGAAAAGGTTGTCAGTTACAGAGGAAGAAACCGAACAAACAGAAGAAACTGAGGGACAGTCACCCGTCAGTGAACCTGAGCAGCAAAGTGACTCTGAGTCTATAGAGTCAGATATTCCATTACCTACACCAGCTAAGAAGCCTAGAACCATTATTTCTATGAGGACAATAAGTCAAACAGCTAAGGACACAAGTCCTTCACCATTGAAGAAAGGTCAAATAAGGACCTACAAGAGGAAACCTCCAACACAGCAAAGAGGGCCAACAAAAAGAAGAAGGCTCATACGAACCAAGGAGGACATTGAGGACACCGAAAAAGATGAAGCTTTTGAATAGGAGAAGAGTAAGATCCCTAAAACCATTGATGAGATATGTGCACTAATGATTAAATCAGGATCAATTACTGAGTCCAAAGTCAAAAGATGGTTAACTTTGGATCCCTTGGACCAGAACAAGATTGAAGAGACAATTATCAAAATGATGAGTACATTTAAATATGTACCAATACAATTTTATGACAAAATTCCCAATACACTATATGACAGAATATCTGCTAGATGGACTTATGCATTAAAGAATGAGAAAGAGGTAAGGGAGAGAGTCCTTTTTTCTCTTATGCCTCCCAAATCCAAAATGGAAGAAATCAAGGAGATGATGGAGAAACATGCACATGAATTCTCACCCAATATGAGAGCTTACAAGATACTTGAGGGCAAGCTAATAGACCTAGAGAAGGACATCAACAAAATTTGGAGTAAGATACTCAATAGACCTACTAAGGAGGCAAGCCCCAAGAGAAAAATTCTCACAAATGAACCACACAAGGATGATCAGGCTACTGAGAGCACCAGTCCAATTATCATCACAGATGTAGAATTGGACAAAGAAGAAATGGACACCACAGGAAACAAGAACATGGATGTTGTAGATGAGACATGGTCGGACACCACTATGGACAACATTGTGGACAATACAATCATTGAAATCACCGATGACCTGCATAAGAAATTAAAAAGGTTGAATATGTCACTGTTACCAAGGACCAGACAGAGGAACAAGACAATATAATTGATGCTGCATAAGTGAAAATACCATGCAATATGCCAACATTGATGGAAGCCATAAATATACTCCAGGAAAAGGAGAAAACACCAACCAAAGATGATAGCATACCTGAAGACAAGGATGATATAGAACAAAAAGATGCATCATAAGAACAAAAATACACATCAAGACAAATCTATTGATCAGAAAAGTGAAGAAGATCAACAAGCAAAGGATGGAGAGAAGAAAGAGAAAAGTGAAGAAGAAAAGAAAGATGATACACTACAGAATACAGAAGAAAAATCTGTAGATGAACCCAAGGTTAATGAGGAGACATCTTCACCTAACCAAAAGGTTGACACTAAGCAGAAGGAAAAAGAAAATTCATCTACCAAGCCTTCACCGAGCACTTCAGAGAAGACAAATGAACTAGCACTAATAGTTCACAAATCTACTCAAATCTCAAAGAAGAAGAAGAAGAAGAATAAGAATCCAGTTACTTTGGATGAAATTATTGAGATTCTATTATGTGATACTAGAAAATTGGATCCAACAGAACTAACAAAGTGTGCAAGACTTTGTGAAAGAAAAGCTATCCAGGATAAGCTTAGGAAAGCAACAAAAGAATCAAAGGTACTTGAAATAACAAAAGACATACTACAACAAATAGTACCTGACACTAACATTGATCAAGATACTCCTATACTTGATCAATTGATTTTTCTAACAGAATCTATCACATCTCATAATGTCAATGCTGAAAAGGCAATTGAAGAACGAGCAAAGAAGAAATTTCAATTCAAGCTAGCAGAGAAAACCAGCCAAGAACTAGTGGCAGAGAACAAGGTGAAGCTTTCTAAACTTGTAAGTACATTGGACCTCATTATTTCAAAAGCTATAATCTTAATCCAAAAGTTATGCATTTTAGATCAACTCACTAAGGAGTATAGTGAGAAGATAGCATAAATCGATGTTGATCTAAAAGCAAGTGCACAAGGTCTCACTAACAATGAAGATGCAATCAAATTGCACTATCAACAGATAAAGAAAGCAAGAAAGCTAAGACAGGACATTCAAAATACAAAATCAAAGTTTAGAGATGAGGTAACCGAGCTCCAAGCTCTAATTCTACGCTATCTCACATTACTATAGTAGCACATGACACTGGCAAGAACATTGATTGCCACCCCAGAAATGTTTGTCCTAGACAACATTTATGATATGCATTCTAGAATTGCATTAGAGCACATGGCTCTGGAACACCTTAAAGATAAATGGGAACAAATGATGGAAGAAATGACAAACTCTAATTCCCACATTATGGACAATCTGTAAGTTACACATTTTTGCCAAAATTTTGACAACTTGTAAGTTGTATGTCTTTGTCCTTAATATCAAAAAAGGGGGAAATGATATGTATATATATCATAAGGTTAAAAGGTGAAAAGGGGAAATAAAGAAAGGCAAGTATAAATATACATGTACATATATACTATAATGCATACAGTTAGGGGGAGTCATATAATGACAAGATATATACATGGTGTATATACTAAACATGTTAGTATTCATATACATATCAGTTTTTGATACTAATGTCAATGGGAGGGATTGAAGACATTATTTTTCCATTAGTATACAAAAGGAAAAATATTTTTGAATCTTCGGTAAACCTACACCAAAAAATAGACTTTCAGATATCACCGAAAGCACAGATATCAGAGATCACCGAATGTGTTAAGTACAAGAGAAACCCGACAGATAAAGTGGAACCCAACAGGATAAACCTGATAAAGGAACCTGACGATTAGATACAATGAAAACCGAGAGAATAGGCACAATGCAAACCAAAAGAACAAAATAGTGCAACCTGTAAGACAGTCAAACTGATTTCAGTGCAAACCGAGCATCAGACACTTAAAGTCAGTTACATCCCAGAAAAATTGGATCTGACTTCCACGTCAAATAAAACACTCACATTCTATTTATAGAGTTTTATTTTGTTTTAAAACCATTACTTAAGGGGCAAGCAACATTATTGTAATTGTTTTAATCATTCTAACTGATTAAAAACATGCAGACTAGGAGATCAAGGTAAAGTTGTAAACCTGTGATCATAGAGTTAAGTTTGTTTTATGTGAAACTTAATCAGGTCAATCTATCTTATAAATAGATGTTGTAATCATTCTAAATGTAATGAGGAGAGGATGCATGTATCCAATGAGCACATCTATGGATCATACTAAGAGTTTCAAGAACCAGAACAACAAAAGTTGAAATTGGTTATCAAGAACCAAGAACAAAGGCTATCGAGAAACAAAGGTATTATTCAATCACAATAGGTGATACATATATACATGTAATCTTGAATGGATCTATAATCAAAAATAGTAGATTGCATACAATCAGGTCAAAGAGTAATTTTCTTACATTCTAACAAGTGAAGCAAAAGTAAAAATCCTTTCAAGGAAGGTGGATTTAATAGTCCTATTGTAAATCTCTTAACCGAGTGCACACTAAACAATGTTGCTAAAGCTCTTAACAAAGTATACTTTAACAGGTCTCCACATGATACTCCTAACAAGGTAGATCATCAGAAGTGATCAAATTATAAGCCTTAACCAAACCCTTCCAACCTGCATATAGTGAAGATTTTGTGGGTGACATCCCCACCGCAGTTTTTACCTTCTTATAGAGGTTTTATGTGATATCATATCTTGTGTTATGAGTCAATTAATTTCATGAATGTTTACATGTTTGATTAAGTTAAAGAATCGATATGTCTTACACAAAGATAGTATAGAACACATGATTGGATAAACAATTGATTACATAAAGGTTAAAGGATAAAAGAGATAAAAAAAAATTAGAGATACTGATTCAACCCTCCCCTCTCAGTACACACTTCCCATTATTTCCACACATATATATATATATATATATATATATA